>CM077236.1:20820699-20828199 GCA_039654775.1 Spinibarbus caldwelli | reverse complement strand
AAGAGATCATGTAAAGAGAGCAATCACCGAGCAAAATTGCATAGATTTGCTGGAGCTAAATTGGTCAATACAAACTCAACAGAAAATTCTGCTCTTTGACCTGATCAGCGTTCACTCACCTTTGACACGAGAGCTCTCTGTGTAGCGAAGCAGTGTTGCAAATACAGGGCACTTTGATTACATGCCATGCTGTGTAGCAGGACTTTCAGAACCCCTCCCAGAATGCTTTCTTTGGACTCAGTCACTGACACGGTCTACATGGCACATAGAGGAACCATAATAGTTAAAATAAATGTCTTCTGTGTTAAAATATTGAGTTATTGATAGTAGTTGAGATCATTACCTGAACTATAATTTCTAGTGTATCCAATATGATGAGATTAGCTTCAGTTGCCAGGTTGCCATCAATAATTGCTTCATGCTCCAGCTCAGCCCTGGTCCTGACAAACAATGAGTAAATGAATGTTAAGAGTGGTGCAATATGGCAGGCACAACAGCAAGCGGATCCTTGAATGCCACAGCAATCTCCACACAAGCATTCAAGTGAGTGTATACAGAAGAAGACTGTCCTCTGCATACAGACCAAATATTTCGATTTATTTCTACATAGTTTAGTAAGTTTTTGTCCTAACCTTTGTTGTAAAATATTGTATTAAAATGTTGTATAATATTAACCCAAACTTTGACTTACATAGACTTTATGATTTGAAAATAAATAAACAAATAAATAAATAACATAACATATAACAAACAATAAATAAGCTCTAATCTATATATTACAGACTTTGATTGTACTTATATGGACTTAATGTTTACACTTTATTATTATTATTATTATTATTATTATTATTATTAAATGCACTAAACATCTACAAATAAACAAATAAGTACTAATCTGTAAAGTACAGACCAGATTTTTGTTTTACCTACAGACTTAAACTTTATATTTTATTGTAATAATAATAATAATAATAATAATGTTTAAATATTAAAACCATTTAATTAAAAATAGATAAATATTATAAAAACATGTTTTTTTAATCTATAAAATACATTTTAGTTTTAATCTGTAAAATAAATTCTTGAACTTTCACTTACATAGACTTAATCTTTAAAAACATTAAATAAAATAACAAAATATTTAATGCACTGAATATTTAAATATTAAAAACTAACTTCTAAATATTAAATAATTAAGTTCTATAACCTAATCTTGATAGGTTTGAGTTAGGCTTAACAATTTTAAAGAGGTTTAACGATTCACATGAGCTGTAGATAAGCATATCCTAGTGAACTTACAAACCTAACTAAGAAGGGCTCCTGGTTTCTCCCATTGTGCAGTGGAATTCCCTTAAACCTGTATGGTACGATTCATTCAAAAAAGGCCACACACAAACAGCTGTATCATAACCCTTTATAGGGAAGGAGACAGCCATGGCCCTGTCACAGACTTGGCTGATTATTGTTAGAAGCAGAGAGGGTGGTCTGTTGTTAAAAGGTTTTTGAAAATGTAGCATAATACTGTATTGTTAAACTGCAACTCTGCACCTGGAAGTTCACTGTGTACATACATTGTGCAATCCGTGATTAGGCTTTACTCACCAAGATACTTTATTTTTTACAAGCTAAATGCTAACTTAAACTTAAGCATTTAGTATAGTAATTTATTCAATTTAGACCCCACAGGTAAATCATAAAATGCTTTTTTCTGCCGCTTTACTTTAAATGCAATTTAATACTGAAAATCAGTTTGCACACAGGGGCTCCAGGAGCTAGAGTAGCATTTTAAAAGGGCCTATGAATTCCCTATGGGTGGGCCACTGAATAGGATTTGTTCGAAAAAGAGTTGAATGTACGGAAGCACCCACACTGCCAGACACTTGTCCTTTTGAAAAAGGGAGCCAAGTGATTATAGAAGGTTATTCAATGGCATCAAACAATAACCATCGGCAAAATGTTTCAATATAACTGAATGAATTAAGACCAGTGGTTCTCAACTGAGGGGCCAAAACTAAACAGCAGCAAAGGGGCTACAGAAAAACTGCAGCAAAATGCTTTAATCACTACATATTAAGTTGGATTAACTAAAGGATGAGACTTTTACTATGATAATAAATATGAATACTACATTTCAAAATGACAAACAAAAGCTTTCACTATAGCACATAACCTAGGCAATTCTTTGCATAAAAAATACTATTAAGTGACACCAGAAAAAAATCTCATCAAAACAAAATACCCATAAGCATTCTTGTTCACTGTGTTGTGTTACACAATTCTAACACAACTGCAAAATATTTGTTTAAACTAAATGGTTTCATACAGACATTTTTTTTTCATACAAGCTAATTAAAAATATAAAAGGAAGTAATTTAAAATATAAAGACAAATAGTATGATACCAAAGTCAGGTTTTCTGTCAAAATCTTATTCAAGTTATATTTTGTAATGGTACTTTTTTTTTACCTTAACTTTTTCTCCCCTAATTTGTTTTTTTTTTTGTTTTTTTCCAAAATGCATGACTCTAACATGAAAACTACAAATTATTATTTGGATACATCAAAAAAAAAAAAAAAGTTTTCTCTAAAAAAAGGTTTTAAGCAGCTCTGTGCCACATGAATATGATGAAAATAATGTGGCAGTCTAATACAAGCAACAAAATTGTTCTGTTAAGTAAATGTTTAAAACATTTTTTTTTTTTTTTTTTTTTTATTGTATTAGGTTTAGGATCATGGAGGAATAAAGGTTGAGAACCACTGAACTCACAAAGGATAACTGCCACCATGTTAATTCTCCAAATTAAATCGTCATTAGATACAGAATGTTCTTGGAAAAGAAGTTAAAGAGAGCAATATGACAACTATACAATATACTTCTCGTAGCTCATTAACTTGACAGTGAATATTAGGGTAACTACATTAAATTTCTAAATCATTCACTGCTAAATCTTGGACCTGAGAGGCTGGTTAAAGAGCCATGTTGCACTCTTGTTATAAACAAACTGCTTATAACAGGAATCATATCATCCAAGCTGCATCCTACTCCATTCTCCCCAAATAAACACACACATTGGTCTGAATCAGATTCTGGTCAGTGGTCAGTAATAACTGCATCCAGACCAATCCAAGCACCAGTAGAGGAGAGCAGAACCAAAGCAAGAGGGAGAGGGGCTTTAAATTCAGGTCTGAAGCAAAGCAGGGGTCATTGAAAGCAAAACACACTTCAGCTGTACAATACCTGACTGATCTCTGGCCCCTAAACACACAGTACATGAAAGAACAAGGTCAAATAAAGGGGTTATTTGAGGTCAAATGGTTAATGGTTGTTTCTGTATAAATATGGAGAAATATGGGTCATATTATTAAGAATGGGATATAATTAATAGTTTTATTGGAGGAAAACAAGCAGTTATCTTAATTTAACCATACAGAATACATAGATAATAATAATAAAAAAAAAAAAAAATCTTTAAGGCAGACTATTTTCTAAATTACAAGAAAATATAATTAAAACTAAAAATTAAAAAAAAAACTAATAATAATAATAATAATAATAATAATAATAATAAATACTTTATTTAAATTCATACCAGTTTTGGATTTTATTATTTAAAATTAATAAATAATTATTACTACTTTTTTCTTTTCTTTTTTGCCACTCTTGCTACTGGACTAACTACTGATAACCAGATTACAAAGTTTGTACTTGTATCAGGTACGTTACATAATTGAAATGGAAGTCAAAGTTCACATACTTTAAATTTGGCTCAGGAACACACTAAACAAAAAGAAATAAAAAGAATAAAAAAATTATTAATTAATTAATTAATTAATTAATTAAAATCATACTTGTCCATCTTTTCGCTGGTCTGACGCCAATGGGTCATGTCTTTTCTCCAGCGCAGGTTTTCTTGGCTGCCAAAAGCACTGCCTGATGGACTTCTCTCTGTGGAGGACAAAATTTATGTCCAACAGAATATCGTTCATATATATATACACACATATATACATACACACACACACATACAGGTACATATAGGTGCATCTCAATCAATTAGAATGTTGTGGAAAAGTTCATTTATTTCAGTAATTCAACTCAAATTGTGAAACTCATGTATTAAATAAATTCAATGCACACAGACTGAAGTAGTTTAAGTTTTTGGTTCTTTTAATTGTGATGATTTTGGCTAACATTTAACAAAAACTCACCAATTCACTATCTCAACAAATTAGAATATGGTGACATGCCAATCAGCTAATTAACTCAAAACACCTGCAAAGGTTTCCTGAGCCTTCAAAATGGTCTCTCAGTTACATACATACACACACACACACACACACACACACACACACACACACACACACATATATATATATATATATATATATATATATATATATATATATTAGGGGTGTCCCCGACCAAGGATTTTTGAATCTTGCCGATAGTCCACTGATATGTTTTGGGGGCGGGGGGAAATGCAAGAGTCAAGTTAGACATTCGACAGTCATAATTACTGACTTTAACCCATAAGGAAAATGTGTAATGGAGGCGTCGCAGATACAAAAATAATGTTTTATGTTTTGATTAAAAGATAGTTAACATTAAACGTCAGCGAAACCCTAAGAATTCACAACATTTTTTACAATAGTGCTCTCATTATAACGTTATGTATATGACAATAGTTATTAATGTTCTGCATTTCTGTTTTGAGCTGCACGCGCTGAAGATGACCAGTAGAATGAAGCATTTGATAGCAGGTTTTTAATCAGTGGGATTTAACTTATCATTTATCTCATATAGAATACGCTTTATTTATACAACATAATGTTTATATTACGATTTATAGGCTATCTGCACAAAATGCCCCGAATGCATGAACGTGTCTGCGTGGCTCTGAATGAACTCTTGTTGTGGACGCGTTCTTCACGCAACAACGTGCAGAAACACGGCAACTAAACTCTAAAAATTCACGCGTTTTATTATAATAGTGTTCTTGTTTATGAATATGACAGTCCCAGTCATAGTTATTAATATTCTGCATCATTGTTTGTGGTGCTTGCGCTGTGCACTGAACAGATAATCACCTTAGTACTACAATGAAGTGCTTTACCGCAACTCAACCAAATGCATCTTATACGAGATAAATAATATATACACGATATATATGACCCCGAATAGTCGACAGTTCGATGCTTAGATGGGAGGAGCCTGATTCAACTCCCAATCTCACAGTCAAATATTCACGGGGTGTTATGAACATGCCATTTTGGCAATATGGGGGTGCTCAATGTCTGATTTCACATAGACCTACAGGATTTCTCCCAATAAGTTAATATACAGCCTATATACAGCCTAATATACTAACCAAGCTGCCCCCTGCTCCGTCGCACCATCTCCTGTCTGGCTCCAATACTGCCTAGGATGGCTTCTTCCAACTTGGCCTTCATGTCTTTGGATTTCTTAAAGGTTAGACTGTTCATACGTTCAAATGCCTTTTTGCCCTGCATGAACAAAAAATGGGCCTTTTTGTATGAGATGGATGGATAGAAACACACAAACATTAATTAATTTCACTTGGTTTGAGAAAGAACACAGCTGAGCAGACTGGGTGCATTTCTTTAGAGATCAATGGAAATGTAAACAGACGTGAAAGAGATACAGATATATTGCTACTGAGAGATCCATAAGTGCGGTGGAGATACATCTGATTAATACCTTTGGCATTAGCTCCCTCAACTATGAAGCTTATTCAAACCTTGTATTCGAAGCAGGAGACACAGAGGTAGAGCAGGTCCAACAGGCGATTGAGCTGGGAGACAGACAGGTCAGTGAACCATTTCTGAAGCACCATCTCATCGGCATTCTTCAGCACCCACAGCAGACAGATGAGCAGACTACGACTGGACTCAGCTGAGAACGAGCCATGCTGACGGGTGGCCTGGAGAACAAGGTGTATAGACTTTAGTGAAGGACTGATTTATCCTTTTTCAGACATTGCATGATGTAGCTTTCTTGTTGTATAACATTGCTTTGGTCTAATTGTCTATAACATCAAGTAATCTATTTTCATTCAAAAGAATTCAATTTAGGGATGCACGATATTGGATTTTTGCCAATATCCGATATGCTGATATTTTTCAACTCATTTTGGCCGATAGCCGATGCCGATACCGATATATTTCCTTTTGTTTGGAAACAACACCAAGTCTATCCTGTGCAGAAATTATAAGCAAATTATTTTTAATTTTGGTTAGTTTTTAACAAGAACTTATTTGTTAGAATTAAATAAAACAACAGTGAAGTTCTTTTATAATGACAGTACACTGAAGATTTGAAATAACTATAAATAAACTATATTCAATCGCTGAATTTTTTATTTTTTTCCAGAAAGATGCAGTGGTAACCTTAACATTTTATGTTAAGTTTTAACATTCGTAAATGTTCTAAAACAAGAGTTTTAAAAATTCTGAAAATCTTTTAGAGCTCATAATTTGTTAAAAATATAACATAGTACACATTAATGAATAAATCAGTATATATGAAATTATTTAATTTAAGTGACATGTTTGTGTTTTTGTTTTTGTTCTTGTAAGCTATAGCTTCTGAACTTTAAATCAAAACATACTCATGATTTTATGGCATCAATTACTGCTTTATTTAATCAGAAACAGTCTAAATACTATTTGTGTATTTTGCTTTCATTTTATTAGAAGTAGGCCAACACCGCCCCCTACGGAATTAAAACTCCTACTGAAGAAGGCATTAGGACCTGGGGGAGGCTGAAGTTGCATGTGCTATTACTGTTTACACTATCACACACCAAATGCATCATTCTGTACATGCATTCTTAGTTTAAATGCAGCAATCCAAAACAGTGAATCTAATCATCAATTAGGCATAACTTTGCTTCAAGAATGAGCCACACTGCTGACATGATCTAATCGCTAGCACACCCTGAGCACATGTGAGTTAATGTATTCCTCTTATCAGCAAGACATATCGGCATAATTTTTCATATCGGGCCAATGCCGATATTTACATTTAAAGCCATTGTTGGCCGATTACGACATTGATCCGATAATATCGTGCATCCCTAATTAAATTCATTATGGCAATAAATATAAAATATGAAATAAAATATGAAAATAAAAAGGATGTGCACAAAAATGGCTTTACTTTAAATGCGAAGGGTGTCATTTCTGTCATGCACACACACACACACACACTCACTGCAACCAATCAGTGAGGTCACAATACCTGTGGATTGAGCAGAAAACTACTAGGCCGTGACATCTGTGGCACAGAGGTCCCTGCAATTGCCATTGCAACAGTCTGGCTAATCATACTATTGCCCTCAGCTTCCTGCTCCTCGGTACCTGGACCACCAGGACGCCCCCACTGATTATGGGATTCTGTGATGGTAAAAGGAAGGTTAAAGTGACTAAAGAAAAACAGCAACATGGGTGGATGATGTTATAACATGGCATATTTACAATGC
>CM077236.1:20768199-20815699 GCA_039654775.1 Spinibarbus caldwelli | reverse complement strand
AATTTCCATGATCTAAATATTCTTAAAAATTAAAAGTTTGTTGTCATTTGGAAGTGTGTAGGCCTTCTTTCATTATTATGCTGTTACATTATGATTACATATTCAAGTAGCATAAAATGGTCTTTAAAATGACAATAATATCGCTTATCGCAATTATTTCTGGGGCAACATATCGCACAACAAAAAGTTGTTATCGTGACAGGCCTATTCAGTAACCACAGTGTTGATGCAGCCATGTCAGGGAGATGCTTTGTGTTTCTGTGCGAAAACAAAAGCACTTTATTTGGCCTTCCGAAAGTAGATGCAATTAGGAATCATTAAGATTACTTACAGCAGAACAGCACAACCCAAATGTTCGAATTTGTGCAATGCATTTTATGGACCACAGTTTTGTGAACCTAGGAGAGTACAAGGCTGGCTGTGCAAAGGCTATTTCGAAAAAAAAAAAAAGGTCAATTCTGACTTTGCTATGACAATCTGGCGCTTCTGAATCAGCGACTGTAAGTATGTTTTGTTAATAGTTTAAGCATTTGCTATTGACTGTTCAAATGCGGAGTTTTGCACAGTGTAGAGTAGCGTCGTGTGTGTGAGAGAGACAGGGTCACATCACAGTGGAGTCAGCTTTCTTAATCGCGGCTTGTGTACTGCAAATACATACGAGCATCATCACTGTGTCTGTCACGTGACTCTGTTCCCCTTTCGGGCTTGAACTGATGGTAAAACTAACGACATTATTAACTGTCTTTACATTTATTTTGAAAGCTGAAGCTTGCGATTATGGTAAGGGGCGTTACATTTCCAATGCGTGCTTGTGGTGTTCGGCCAATCACAATGCACTGGGTCAGCTGGCCAATCAGAGCAGACTGTGCTTGTCGGAAGGAGGGGCTTTGTAGAAAAGGACACATTTGAGAGGAGAAGCATAGAGGAACTACAATAATGTACAGTATTTGAAAAATAATGTGTTTTTTTGAACATTAAAGCATGTCAACATATTCTGTTACACCAAATACACAAAATAATGATCTTTAAAATAGTATCATATGACCCCTTTAACCATTGAACTTTAAATTATACTTAAATGAGAGCCATACTAATTTTCACTTATTTGTTTCTTTATTATATTGTTTTACATAATATAATTATCACCATTATCATATAGTTATCAATATCATATGTAACATGCACTGAAATATATAAAGCAAATGAATAGTATTATAAATTCTATAATTATACATGTATTTATGCAAAAGAAATCTTTTGTAACAATATCGGTCTTTACTAACACTTTTTATTGATTTAACATATCCTTGCTGAATCAAAGTATACATACCTTTCCTGAAAAAGGTATCATAGGTTCCAAAAAAATAATAATAATTAATCCCCAAACCTTTTTCAACACTGACAATAAATCAGCATATCAGAATGATTTCTGAAGGATCATGTAACACTGCAGACTGTAGTAATGGCTGATGATAGTAATTCAGCTTTCCCACCACAGGAATAAATTCTACTTTAAAATACATTAAAATAGAAAACTGTTATTTTAAATTGTAATATTATTTCACAATATTACTGTTTTTATTGTATTTTTGATCAAATAAATGCAGCCTTGATGAGTAGAAGAGACTTCTTAAAAAAAACATTAAAAATCTTACAGTTCACAAACGTTATATATATAGTGTCCATGTTGCTGTACATATGATATTTGTATTATAATAATGATATTATTATTTAAAACAAACGTTAACAAAAAAAGAACAAACAAACAAACAAACAGTTCAATTCATTCATGTAGTTGCAGTTTTCTCACCTTCTGGAAACGTGAGACGATGTCACCTGCAATGGTGCTAACCAGAGCGGTGATGTCATCCATGAAGCGCTCAGGGAAGCGGTTCTTCCTGGGAGACTGCAGGCGGTCAGTAAAGTATAAGTGGTGAATGATGCTCTTAACCTGAAAAGAGAAAGAACATCCTTTTTTCCTCACAATAACAGATGCTACACTTTTGATCATAAAGGAGGAAGCATGGGGATTTATGATTGTGGTAGCTCTTACCATAAGCTCAAAGAAGAACCAGGCCTGTTGCAGGGCTCCCTCCCTCACGATGCCACTGCTGACCACCCACTGCAGGGCAAGCTCCTCATGAAAGAGCTGAGAACAGGAAGGAACCATCAAAGAACCATCCACTATCAAATACACTGCATTTAGGTCAGTATGTCTTAGTTCTACTATGGGATATGATACGGTCCTTTGACATAAGGTCCACTGTGTTGCTGCAAGAGTGGGGAGGATTCATTATTCTACAGATCCAACAATGAACACAGATAAACATCCCATTCGAACACAGTACCCGTTACCGGGGCAAGACCAACAGGGTGCTCCATACCACAAGTGACACATCATTCCCTCTTCAAACAAACAGTCTTCAGGTGCATTCATAGTAAAGAGAAGAACGTTTACCCAGCATCCACAAGAACATGACAACCACAGCAACAAAACAACATCAACAACAACATCCAGTCACATCCAGACAGACAGGCGCAGGTGAGGCGAGGAGGGGGTCGGCTCCTGCCCTCCGGGAATTGGGTCTCTACCTTTTTGGTTGGCAAGCGTCCTGTTAATGTTTGCAAGAAACTGGCGCTCTCAGTGTGCGATGACATGCGATTGCCACTGCGCTCCATGGCCTACGGGTGGGGATGAATGGAAGGGTGACAATAGATTAGTGTGGAGGACAGGAGGTATGTGGTGCCATTCACTACCAATACCTACACAGACACACACACACCCTCAGCCCACACGCACAAAACACAATACAGAACAAGACTGCACAAACTGTAATATTGTAATAAATAAGTCATTAAAAAGTGCAATTACTTTTACATTAAACAATTAGTTTCCATCAGACAAATAGCTATTCTGAGGGATATAGTCTACTCAATAAGGAGACTGACGAGATTTTAAAAAGTGTTTTGGTGTGCGTCTGAATAAATAAAATAAAATAAATAAAAAGTATGCATGTAATGCTTTAATGAATCAGACTATTACAGGCACTGAGTAATGAGAAAAGAAAATTATTAGCCTTAACCAGGTGCCGGTTATTAAAAATAAACACAAACAAACATTCACACACGCATACATGTACATGCAGCATATAATAACATGCCAAGCAGAGAGAAAATGGAAATTGGTTAGTTATGCCCATGCGTGAATAAGAAAAATTAGGTGGCTTTGGAAATGACTGTTTAAGATGAGTGAATGGAGTTGAGGAAGTTCAAAAAAAAAAAAAAAAAAAAAAAAAAAGTAAAATGGAAGTGGAAGAGGATTGTGCCATGGAGTTATCAGATATTGCTGTTTTAGTGCTACTGGGAACGACTGTGTGAAATGGGGGATTCTGCTTTGTATTTGGGGATTGGGATAGTCAGAATGACCTGCTTAGCATCGGATGATGAGCCAGGGCTGGTCCCCCAGGGGGCGCTTTTGCACCCCATGGTATGCACCCAGGAGTTGGAGCGATCTAAGCCCTGCAAGCCAAGGGTGGCATCAAAAGGATCACGGGCAGACGCAAGCAAGCCAGGGAACAGTGAAAGGTCAAAAGTTACAGGTCAGTGAGATAAAGG
Organism: Spinibarbus caldwelli; assembly: GCA_039654775.1. Lineage (NCBI taxonomy): Eukaryota > Metazoa > Chordata > Actinopteri > Cypriniformes > Cyprinidae > Spinibarbus > Spinibarbus caldwelli. The sequence goes on along the minus strand of CM077236.1, from coordinate 20,812,084 downwards.
GAGCAAGTTATTTTATATTAATTTATTATCTTTGAACAGCAACAAGGTTAGAGTATCAAGCATCTTTAAGTGGTTAAAAAAGGCTTAGTTTGGCACAGCACAGAGAATGCACAATGTGAAATCAGGTGGATTCATTCATTGCAACGGGGGGAAAAGGATCACTGGTTAGCACCAATAATTTATAAGTGTATCTCGAATGAAACATCTTAAACATCTTCAGACCATTTATACATTATAAAAGTCATGACCGCTACATCATGTACACTACCTATCAAAAGTTTGGAGTAAATTAATACTTTCATTCAGCAGAGATGCATTAAATCAAAAACATTAAGTCAAAACTTTCAGTAAGGATTTTTACATTGTCAAACAAAATCAGCATATTAGAATGATTTCTGAAGGATCATGTAACATTGATTAATGGAATAATGAATACTGAAAATTCAGATTTGCCATCACATAATTTTTTATTTTTTTTTAAACATAGTAAACTAGAAAACAGTTATTTTTAAATTGTAATAATATTTCACAATATTACTGTTATGATGTATTTTTGCAGTGAATGATGTATTTTTGCAGTGAATTTTTCTGAGAACATTCAACAGATTTGCAATGTAATTTGGAGCAGTTTGAAAAAAAATGCAATCATTTAACTTATTAAATGTACATTTGCTAAACATATGATTTGCATAATTCCTTGTATGAACTGGGCGCAACAATTCAACAAATAACTGAGCTACCAGCTATACATTCAAAGGCAAACTGTTGAATGGATTATACCCAACGATCTCAACTACACATTTATTGATTTATAGTTCATTTTTGTTTTTCCTTTTGCAAGATTGCGTAACATGGGTTAAGTACATAAAATGTTCCTGCTAAAGTTTGTCTTGCTGGTGAGCTATAAGTTGATCTGTAACACTGAGAAATGCTGATGATCAGCTAAATCAGCAATCTAGTGCAGAAAGTCAATGACCTATGAACGCACTCATAAAAAAATGAATACAATTAGTCACACCCAGCTGGAGCAATCAAAGCATGTCTTAACAGCACTAATAAAATACATTTTGATGTGTATATAAACGACAATGCATCTATAATATTATTAGAAATAAATTATAACCAACAGAGCTGCTGAAATCTGTCTACCTACCTTGCTGCCAATGATGGACCGTACTTCATCATCTGGGGAAGTTGGAGTGCCAGAGATGTCTGGGTTGCTGTTGCTAAGGCTACGAGAGCGGTTGAGGTTGAGGCTTGCAGGTCTAACTGCAGAACGGGCCATGGTGGCATAATGCACTGAACCGCCCAATCCTCCTGGGCCTATTATGCAGAACAGAATAAATCAAAACTGAAACACATCAGATTGACAACTAATTTAACTAATCATCAACCCTCCAAAAGCCACAGATTGAGAGACATAAATCAAAGGATCAAGCTGAAACCTGACCTGGAGAGGGGGAGTTGGGGTCCATGTTGGGCAGGCGGAAGACATAGTGGATATATGAGGAGAGAAGGCTGTTTCGCCCATGCATATCTTGACTAGTGTCCAAGTACTTATGTAGACGGTTCACTATGGATGCCATCACTTCAAAAGAAGCCTGACCAAGATTCACTACAGTAAAGACAAAATAAAACACAAGATCTTTAAGAAACAACAGCCAAAGTCAGGAGACTTACAACTATTTTATGCAGTTCTCACAATCAAGCTATATACTATTTTTTAATAGAAAGTTGCACTTAAACATGGAAGAGAAATGACTGAAAAGAGGCCAATCATTTATACAACAGTCATAGTTTAACTTATAAGTTTCAGAAACACAGGGATTTCTCAAACTATTTTTTTTTTATGTTCCACAGAAGAAAGTCATTCAGTCATACAGTTCTAGAAAAACATGAGGGTGAGTAAATGATGACAGAATTTTCATTTCTGGTTGAACCGTCTCTTTAAAGTAAAACTTTTCTGAGATTATGTAGGTTGGAAGAAAGAGGGTACCTATCTGGCCGGCTATGACAGGTGGCCGCACCATCAGCAACACCAGTTTGTCCAGCAGTAGGTGGAGGAAGCGCACCACAGGCTCCAGCTGAGAGGAATTTAGAGCTGCTATACTAGACTTCAGCTCAGCCTCCAGATTATTTTCCATAATGCGCATGTCTCCTATCCTCACAGGGAACATGTGCTCATCCAGCGCATGCACCAGTGCAAAGAACTTATCTAAAAACTGGTCCTGGGCAGAGGAAAGAAACACATCAGAGAATGCATTTGTTTGAAGTGGGCTATTAATCAGTGCTTTGACAATTGAACTACTAATTACCTGTGTGTGGATGGTGGATGCAGCCACAACCTCTACATTAAACACCCCTCTGTGGTTATCCACCCATTTCATTCCAGGAAGAGGAACCTACACACGAATGCATGAATGAACTTTCAGTATAACTTCTTTGTATAATTACACACTGTTACACTAAAATACTCTCAAACACACTTCCTTCAAATCATCGTCCCACTGTAGTGTATATGAAAAAATTACAGCATTTCTAATACAGGTATCATAAATTAAAAACAATTAAAAATATTAGTACTTGGTATGTAAAAATGGTAATGGTAAAGAAATCTTCAAGGTTCAAAAAGATTTTTTTTCTGACAACATCAGTGACCAATGAGGAAAGTCTTTTAACAACTAATTTATATAAATGAGGGATACATGATACTAGATATTGAACAAGGCCATTAAAAAAACTATCATATTTAACTTTGTGTGTTGTGTGACAGAAATTGACTTACATCAGGAGAGAGAACAGAGTAAGACTGAGGCGGTTTCTCCAGAGATACTGGAAGGCAGAAGTGACCTGTTCTCAAACGTCCATTTTGCAGCATGGGAATCCACTGAGGAAAAATAAGAGACATACCATTTACTACAGATGTGACCCTTCAGGCACATCATGATTAAATTAGATTTTTATTCAGAGAGTCATGATTCCGGGGCCAGTTGCATAAACACCACCATGTTAATGTTAAACATCACTATGTTAAGACTGAGCCTTAAGAACTAGTTTGACTAACAAGCAGTTTACCAAGTGGTAATAACTTACATTTATGATTCAAATTAGACCAATCTGTGTTTCTATGTAACTGATTGAGAAAAAATAAATAAATAAAAAAGTCTAAACAACCAGCCACAGTGTCAAAACTATTCTTGATGTATCTCAATTTCCATCTTGATTACTGAATAAAGTTATTGAAAAATAATTAAATTAATACAATAAAAAAAGTCAAAGGTCAAGAACAATAGAAAAAAATATACAAATGAAACAAACCGTTTTAAGTATTTATGCAACTCAAACGTATTCAGCTAATTGAATAATCAAATGTAAAATAAAACAGCATAGTTTTCACTGTAAGAATTAAACTTGCTTTGTTTCTTATTAAAGCTACAAAAGTCCTTCAGTCTAGAGCAGCGAGTGATTTTCTCTTGGCCTTTTGTTGTTTGATTAATATTACAAACAGCAGAAGGAATATTACCTGTTGTCGCTTTAAGAGCTGCATAGATCCAATATACTGTTACACACGTATTTTCATCCTCTACTGTTTACTGTTCACTTAAGACATAACTGACGAGGGATTACATAAATAATAATAATAATAATAATAATAATAATAATAATAATATCACCAAGCGCCACATTTTGACACATTTTTGTGTGTATTTGACCATTTAGGCACGCAGCTTAAGCGAAAAGTTCACTTTACATATCCGTGTTCCGTTCTGTATCAAGAGTGCATGCACAGAACAATGCAAGTTAACTTTCACGCTCTTAAAAACACGACATCAAATAAACATTAAAAAATCAAGCATGTCCCATTTTGCGAAAATCACGTTACATGATTTTACTGATTTGCATGTCAAGTTTGGGCTTTTATGGAGGAGCGAAACCGCACTGCTGGGAAGGGGCAGAACGGGTCACAATAATCATTTTATCTCGATTACTGTATTTATCTCAATTATTGCCACTCTGCTCCCCAGCTCTGGAACTCACTCCCTCCTAACCTTCGTAACATCCACTGTCTCCCACATTTTAAATCCAAACTTAAAACCCATCTGTTTAGAATAGCTTACTCCCTCTGATCACAACTGCATTGTGTTTTTTAAATTGTATTGTCATTGTCTTTATTGTTTTTTACTTAATATTGTGATTGTCTTGTTAATGATGTACGGTGACCACGTCTAGAAAGATGCCTATAAATAAAATGCATTATTATTATTATTATTATTATTATTATTATTATTATTAATTAATGCTTCCTTGCTGAGTGAAAGTTTTTTTTAATTGTGTGTGTGTGGAAAACGATGTACCGTGTATCCAACAGGCGTCTCCAGTGGAGTGTTCTGTTTCTGTTGACAGCTGACATGATAGAAAGTAAAAAGGATGTGATGATGGTCGGTCAGCGAGGCTGGTAGCTTGATTTTAACTTCATCATGGAAATCTGGCGATCTGAGGAAACAACATTTGATATACAGAAAACAAACAAACAAACAAAAAAAAACAGAAAAAAAATATATATGTCAGTGTCTATAATCCATCTCTTATACAAAAGCAAACAAAAACTTGAACAACAGTTGTTTCAAATTCACATAGATCTGACCCAGCTGCTCCATCTGTTGATGTTTGATCTCATGTTAAAGACTTCTGAGTGAAATCCTATAACTGAGATTTAAAAAAAAAATACAAACTCACCGATTATGATAGACTACAGCAGTGTATGCTTCCTTTGAATACTCTGCACAACTGGATTTCCCAAAGATTACCTAAGAGACCAAGGAGTGAAGAACTGTAAGCATATTATGCCATTTCCCAAAGTCAAGAGAGTGCTTCTCTATGACATGTTTGGCCAAATGAAAACTGTAAATTGGTATGCATTCTGTCAAAACTTACAGGCATAGCATTGCTAGGATCTTCCCCATTCATGAACTGTACTTTCACTGTAATGTTACGGGCTGAGCCTTGACGGTTAGCAAAGTTCAGGCTCTGTGGGTCCACATACAGCAGGTTCCTACACACACAAGTAGACAGAGAAAGAGAAATTGTTTAAACATCAAAAGTCTGATGCTCTTATTCAATAAAACAAGGTTGGAATCTAATTTTATTTTTTAAATATATTTAGAAGTTCCAGTAAGTTTTCTAAATCTTAAATTCAAAGATTTAGAATTACACATTTTATGTGTAATTAACTTTAGAAATGTTTTTTTCTGTTGTCACAGACGATTCCTTAAAGAGTTCCTTAAAGTTTGGAATGACATGAGGGTGAGTAATTAATGATAGAATTTTCATTTTTGGGTGAACTATCCCTTTAACTGAAATTAATTATATTTAAAAAATAAAATAGAAATGTGTAAATAAAATAAAAACTAAAATGAAATCAACAGTCCCTTCTTAAAATTTACAGGAAAAAACTAATCAATTTAATAATAGCATTAAAAAAAAAAACTTATAATTTACACCAAGTTTCACACTTCAAAAACAATTTCTAGTCACATGTGAAAATGTCTTTAACATTAATCCCCATTGATCTTTTCATTACATAAATTTTTGTTGCACAGCTGTTTCCATTACAGTAGCTGCAGGAACAGACAGAAATACTGCAGTGACGTGGAACGCACTCTCCTGGGAGACCACACAGACTGCAAAGGTCACAGACTTTCCAAGGAGCACAGATCTCTCATGCACTCTCAATATTACCTCCTCTCTAATGTGGTGCAAAAGTTACTTTTATTTCAGACTATGATCTTTTGTTCGAGTTGTAAAGGGAAAAAATGAGTAAGGGAGACTTTTACATTGTACACTCAATCATCAACAGGTTGATATTCCATGAAAATATATAAAATGTTTCAATATTAGCTGCATTTGAACAAATACACACAAAAAAGAGAGATGCAATAAATTAAAAATGTGGTGCAATTCCAGTTAAGTTCTATTTAGTTCAGGAAACCCATCAAATAATAACGGGTTAATCATTTTCTATTTGGTGCAGGGTGTAAGAAGGGACATTGCAGACTTCCCATGCCACTGACACACAAGCCTCTACACCCTGAATGGTCTCTGGATACACAATGGGAGTTCTGGTCATGTTTGCTGTGTCCACAAGTATGGATTGAGGCCAAACTGTCCACACCTGTCTGAACAGGAGCAGTTAGTCTGAGCGTGCAGCAGGGCAATGATAATACATCACTGCAGCAACACAGCAGACGTAAAACAAGTTAGCTGGCAGGCGCAAAAAAAATAAAAAAATAAAAAACAACACTTCATCTTTTACTGAACAGCTTTCCAAGATAGTTTCAAACAGACACATTATATTATACATATTTAACCAGAGTATGGACTTTAATCAGATAATGAGCATGTAAATATGGTCAACCTTTCAAAATGCATTATGTATTCAAAAATGTAATAACAGCTAACAATGTGCTAAATACTTCAAATTAGCTGAATGTCACCATGTTAAATGTATTTTTATCTCACATACAAAACAAAATCTGTCTGCAAAAGTGTTAAAGAGTGGACATCGTTCCACAATTAAAAGATTATACAATTCAATAGTTCAAAAATAGTAAAAGGTTCAATAGTTTATCAGTAATTTCCATATTAAGGGGGTTTGCAAACATTTGGCCATGACTCATCCCCATTACTAGCTGCTAAGTTTAAACATTTAAATCACAGCACATGTAAACAAAGAAGACTAAGGCTAAAACATTTACTGAACATTGTTGTTGCAAATTCTTACAATTAAAATGTAACATTACCTAAATGGCTGACATAGATGAGATTTTGTTGAAATATATATGCGTCTATGAATACAGCTGTCATGAAGTTGCATTATACCTGTATCGTTTATTGAAAACTGAAAGCCTAGTAATTTTTTGTAAAAATTAGAATTTAATCTTAAAAAATATCAAACTGTTTGTTAAAAAAATAATAATAAAAATTATGTGAAAAAGTGAAAATACTTGGCAAGTTAAATTCTTCCTAAACTACTGGCCCAACCAGGCCAACAGAAAGTGAAAAAAATACATTAAAAATTTAATAAATAAATAAATACAAATCTCCTGCTGAAGCCTGAAGGGAGATTAATATGAAGCAGCAGTAAATAAAAAGCCTGTACATATCAGTGCAAATGGCACAAACTCCCCCAACTTCAGTCATCACTCATTTATATTACCGCCTAAGCCGAACCGTCCTGAGATTCAGTGACAATTCTGCTTGTACATGCAGACCCTCTCAGTGGCACCTGAGAGTGATGCTTCGCTGATTCAGGAGACCATTAAATCAAAGCCAGAACCATAAATCGCATACTTTTATTATTAATTCCCATCCAGTGGTACATGCACAGTGCACCAAGTGGCCATGGTGATGATTTGATCGATCGGCAGGATGATTCATCAGCATCGTTCATCATTGCTTATCAGAGGCAACCAGCGGCCTGAATGTGTGTGTGCGTGTGTGTGGGGCTGTGTGTGTGCGTGTGCGTGTGTGTGTGTGTGTGTGTGTGTGTGTGTGTGTGTAAAACTGTAAATTGTCTGCACCAAGTAAACTTTCCAGATTGGGAGGAGGACGCTCAAGCACAGCCAGCTTAATAATTACCAAATGGTCCCTCCCCCTCTCAATGTAGCTGTATATATTTTGAGGAATCTCTGCTGTTTTTGGTGTTGTTCTCAGAGTAGGAGAAGAGAGGAGTAGCGAGAAAGGGAGGCTAAAAGAGACGAGTACAAAGACAGGCAGTGGGAACGGACTGACGCAGTGAACAAATCTGCCTTCAAACCACCTGACATGATGCTGATTTTCCTCATTTTTTGGCTAAGCTTGTCAACAACAAGCGCAGCTCCCAATCTAAAGAAAGCACCCACAGAGGCACCTCTTCTTGTCACCGCACTGCCAACTGAGGCTAGATCCCGGTTTGCCATGTTAGATGACGTACGACTCCTTGCTAATGGTCTTCTCCAGCTTGGCCAGAGCCTCCGAGAGTTTGTGCACAAGACCAAGTCTCAGATCAACGACATCTTCCAGAAGCTCAACATCTTTGATCGCTCCTTCTACCAGCTCTCGGTGGTCACCAGTGAAATCAAAGAGGAAGAGGAAAAGTTGAAGGAAACGACCATATTTTTGAAGGCCAATAATGAGGAGATCAGAAACTTGTCACTGGAAATCAACTCCAAAATCAACAACATCCTCCAAGAGCGAAGTCAGTTGCACAGCAAGGTTGGTGGGCTGGAGGAGAAGCTGAAGGGCTTGTCTCAGAGCATGATGCCTCTGGAGCAACTTCAAGAGATCACTACTTTGAAGGTGAGTCCAGTAAGGTCAATTCTGAACTTTTATTGTAAATGGAAACCATTCAGTCTCACATTATAACTACAGGGCTTTAAAATACCGATTTTAAAATGAATGTCTAAAACTGCATGTAAATCACACTTGATGGCAAGAGCAAAAACTAAATCAATGCATATCAATAAAACGGATTATATATCTGTACAGGCATCTGTTCCAATTGAATCCAGTTATGCATTTACCGCATTAACAACTTGTCTATTGCAGGATGTGATTGAAACACAAGAAAGGACCATTACAGATCTGCTTAAATCTGTTAAAGAGCAACACGAACAGCTCAATTACCAGAAGACCAAAATTAAGAGTCTTGAGGATAAGGTATCCATCTTTGTTTCTATAATATTAATGTTATTTTTATTCTAAATTAAGGATTATGAATTTTGAATTTATCATTCAAAGCATTTTTATTTAAAAGGGTCCCCACATCTTTGATAAATTAATTTACATTTACAGTACACATCTAATAGAGATTGCAATAAGAAAAATTTCTAGCTAACAAAATATTTTGTATATTTAATTCATTTATAAAATGTATTTTACTTTTTAAGAATTTGATTTGAATATATTGTAAAATGAACTGATGTCAAGTAATAAGAAATGCTATTGAATATAAAATAAAGAATATTGATTGAATTTAAAATAATTCTCAGTGTAACTCTCCTGGCTTTATTTGCATTTACCGAGAATAAATATTCTTTTATTTCAGCTGAACTATGACTCTTTTCAAGACACAGTTGAAAAACCTTTGGATTTAAATCCAGAAATAATTGACCCTTTTCGTTATTTAACAATGAACTCCACCAATGGAACTGCAGAAATAAATGGTAAGAACAGCACAAAATCAATTAGCAATTTAAACCGCTGTTTTAATAAATCCAAAATCATCAAGTATGTGTTCTGCTGCATAGACTTTCCAATGGACTGCAGTGATGTGTTCAAAAGAGGCCAAAGGACCAGTGGAATTTACCCAATCAAACCCAATCAATCTGAGCCTTTCTATGTTTACTGTGAGATAAGTGCTGGTAAGAGACCAATGATGTACATCTAATCATCAGACTTCCTACTATACAAGTACACACAAAAAGCACAAGCAACTTACTTTCTTAACTAAGATGGATGTGCCATTATCACTATTCTTATCCAACTCAATACAAGATTCTCTTATGACAGTTTACTTTTACTCTTCATTTTAAGATGGTGCAGCCACAGTCATTCAGAGGAGGGAGGATGGTTCTGTTGATTTTGACCAGTCATGGGAAAAATACGAATATGGATTTGGCAAACTGGAAAGTAAGTATGTGCTTTTTTGTCATGTCAGATGCTTCCTTCTCTATCACTGCACAGACTTTAAAAAAAAAGAAACCGCTTCGATCGTCTATGAACAGCTTATGCTTCTGTATTACAATGCATCTTCAGCTGTTGACAAGAACTAAGCGGAAATATCTTTGTGTTACAGAAGAGTTCTGGCTTGGCTTGGCGAAGATTTATTCCATTGCTCAACAAGGACAATCCATTTTACACATTGAACTGGAAGACTGGAAGGAGGAAAAGAGATTCATAGAGTACACATTCACCCTGGAAGGTCCTGCATCTGATTACGCTCTTCACATGGCACCTCTGTCTGGAGATCTGCCTGATGCCATGAGTAACCACACGGGCATGAAGTTCTCAACCAAGGACAGAGACAACGATAATCACGACGAGTCAAACTGCGCCCGCAACTACACAGGTATCACATGGTCAAAATTAATATTTAATATCCTTCAGTATATAATTGAATATCCCTTCAATATTAATTGTTTGCTGGTTTCAGGAGGTTGGTGGTTTGACGCATGTGGGGACACCAACTTAAACGGGAGATACGCCTGGATGAGGTCGAGGACTCGGCACCAGCGTAGGAAAGGAATCTACTGGAAGCCAGCCAAAGGAAGCACCTATACCCTCAAATCCACAAAGATCACCATCAGACCACCAACCCAGTTTCAATAATCCCTGACCCTATACTCTCCATTGGGTAATTCAGAATCAATCCGAGGGGTCACACTGGCAGCAGACACTGGCCAACAAAGCTTTTCCCTTTCTCTACAGACAGCAGAAACTGAATGATGCAACTGCAACAGGTCATTGACTCTGGTAGAGGGTAATAAACCAAGTCAAAGGGGTATTGCAACATGCATGTGTTAGTTCGAAATCTTCATAGGTCATCAACTTGCAGCTTGCTGATCAAGAAAAGTTGTTAGAAAAACTAATATTGAACAGGTTAAAATGGCATAATCACACGGCGGATCACATCTCTGGAACAGGATTTGATGCATGTTATTATCAAGAGTCAACAAGAATCAACAATAAGTTTGTAGACTATATGGATAATATTATAGAACTACATTGCACTCAACTATAGAGCTTCTCAATGTCATTCCACATACAGTATGTTAACTTGTACTTAAGCAATTTACACAAATGTGCAACAGTAGAAAAGCAATGGGTAACACTTTGTAATAACTTTCATTAAATCATGACTACAATTTTTACGAACACATGACTATATTATATTATTTGTAATTTTGATATTGAAAATTATTACAAAGTGTTACAAGAAATGTGCTGTTATGGTTGAAGTTGGATCTTTTGCTTGTCTCTTTCTGTTACTGAGTCATATTGACTCCTGGTTACATTTTGTACATACTCAGCTGTACTGTATATTTAGTTTACACGATGTTTCTCAATGGTAATCAGGTGCATCATATTTATAGCAACACATTTAGACAATAAGGCAACTTATACTATACTTGGACTTACATGGCAAACCTTTTTTTTAAGTGGTAATAAATGTAAATTTCACTGCATAATTAAAAAAAAATTGAGCAATATCTTCTCAAAGCAAACAGTATATGAACATCTTCACTGCAGGCTCACATAACTGAAATAAACCAGTTTCCAGACAGTTTAAGACTGCTGTTAGTTAATGGGGGAGGAAAAAAATAATTTAACCGATAATAAATAAATAATCCATCAGGAGGATCGAGCTTAACCTGTTTGAGAAATAAACCCTTCATAATTAACAGTGATTGTATGACCTGCATATACAACAACAGACATGACAAGTGTGATAAATCCAGAATATGCATGTTGTCTGCAGTAAATCATGTCCCAATCTGCCCAGTCAGCACCGTCTAAATCAAGGCTGATTATGCGGCATGTCCGGAGGAAGATAACAAAGTTGGCACAGGCTGAGAGCGGACAAACATGCCCTCTGAATGACAGGTTACATCAACATGCAGAGGATAAGCATCTTTGTCTGGTCAACCTTGACTAAATTAGTAAGCTTAAAAAGCAGGGTTAGACCTTGGGAGTTGAAACTCAATAACGGTAAGGGGAGTAATATTTGAGACACACGTTTAACAACCACAACAGACTGTACCAGATGACCAATTAGAGCCGACTGGACTCTTCAGAAAGGCAAGCTTTACAAAAACAGGAACTAAAACAGAGCGTTTTAGGCAGAGAGTGAAAAGACGTGCTGCAGCAATATACAGTCTGTGAAAAATAATGTGCTTTTTGAACTAACCCAAACTTGTAAATAAGCACAACATTCACATAAAAAAGTCATTGGTTAAAAAGTGTACAAACATTGAAGAACATTCAGCTCTTAAAAATTTCAGATTGAATTAATTTAGTTACTTAAAGTTACAAAAACTAGGAGTGTCCATAGATTAAGCTTTGAAAACAAAATTAGGGCTATCTGCTTGTAAAGTGCCTGCTCTATATCAAATCCCAAAAGCAACAACATATGGTGCTAATATACATTAGAGATGTGCTGTACTACTACTACTGAAATACCACGATCCTTACCTTTATTCTTTTTATCAAAATTTTCCTCTTTTCTGAATCTTTAAAATATTGGTTTCTAGGACACTGTGAGTCCAGAAACTGTAGAGTACATCATGAGTCTTTAAAAGTTAAGCTTAAATGTGTGCTATAAATAAAAAGTGCTACACATCAAGCATCTACATTTCAAGTTTCACTTGAATTTGGTAGTATTAGTGAATATGGTAACTTTGAATATTATTGTGGACAGTGGGTGGGTGTTGGAGTCAAAAAGGTTGAAAATTACTGATCTTGACATTTATACCTGTAAGTAGTGTTGGGCACATAAATGTCCCTGGCAGGGAACTCCAGGATCTCTTTTGTTGGCCGCACTCGACTGTCTGGGTAAGGCTTCACTTGAAGCAGATCAGGTGTCAGGCAATAGTGAGGGTTCTCGGGGGCTGGTGAGATGTCAATCTTCAGCTGGGCTGAGGGCATTTAGTAAATCAGTTACATAACTCACTACATAAATGTCAATATGGCCAAAATCTATTGAATAAATATGCCAAAAGAGCTCTACCTGTAATGGGCCTCAGTCTACGCAGCACAGAGGATGGGCGCCTCATGTCAGCTAGGAACTTGTAGAGATCTTCATCACTTAGTCGATCTCCTTCCTAATATGATATATTAATAAAACATAAAAAAATATAATCAAATGTCAAAAGCAGGAGTATTTAGCGGTCTGACCTATGCAACGACCGATAACTGAAGCACAGTTAACTTTCAATGAACGAGATCAATACTGGGATGTTTTGTTTTTTGAATAACAGTGTGACCTGTTTGAAGAAGTTGGTGACCGTCAGGGTAGCAGGTCTGAAGCTCGTCAGACTGCATGATTCATCTCCGCTGGTGGTTCTCTCCAGCGAACGACGTCCCACAATACTAGAGTTCCTCCGTTCGGACCAAGAGCCTTTTCGTTCTGTGTAATAGTGCAAAGTCAAGTAGTTAAAACTTCAGTACTATGAGATCAGATCAAATATTGTGGTATGGCATTAAGAGTAAAAATTAAATATGGGACTAGTCTCACTTCATCACTCATTCAAATGTTGTAATTTCAAACTAAGTACAAGTACAGGATAAACATGTGCAAGCATCTGTGTCATTTAAAGACTCACCTGACAGCCCCATCTCCAGCTCTGTGTCTCTCTCTAGGCTGCCGGCACTGTTCACTATATTCATGAGGTGTATGGCCGTCCAGGCAAAGGGCATCCGATAACGCCCTAGTCGCTGGCAGAACTGTTCGGACTGACTGCGCAACTTCTCAAGCTTTTCCTTATTCTGTAGTACCGGAGAAAAGAATACAAAAACAGTAACCATGCTGGACTGAATTTCACTAGGAGCTGGTGCACAATGTATAAACTGTTATGAATGGCTTACTTTGGCAGCATCTGACTCTTTAAAGACCATGTAAGGCTCTGCACACTCTCCAATGTCTCCCTGCTGAAGAACCTTCTCAAGCTGAAAGCAAACAGTGCAACAATGCACTGCTTTAGTGAACACTCCTCAAAACACTCAAATTAAGCAATAAATGAACATCAATGCAAACTTAAAATCAATGCAATGATCATCAAACATGCAACTAAAAAACTGTACACTTCATAAATCCATTAATGTCATATTGACTTGAAAACATTAATGCATGCAATAATGTTTAAAAGATAAATACATAATTATAAAATATATACATATACAGTCTTCAGAGTCACATGATCCTTCAGAAATCATTCTAATATGCTGATTTGGTGCTCAAGAAAGATTACTTATTGTTGATCTTAAATTTTTTTTTTTTCAATATTTTTGTGGAAATGATACATTTTTTCCGGGATTCATTGATAAACGGAAAGTTTAAAAGAACAACATATATATTCTGCTCATGAATAGGGCTCTGAATGTTAAGAAGGATGCTGAATGATGTAACCAACCTTGATAACAAGAAAGACGTCTTGAGAAGGGTAGGTGATTGAAAAGACAGCAGAGCGGGCCAGGGTGGAGATAGCAGCAGATGGGATGTGCGGACGCAGCATGGCCTTCGTTTGCTCAGAGTTCAAATCGAAGTAAAAGTTCTCTGATATCTGAGGATGAAGACAGGAGAATGTTAGGATGTCAGAGGGAGTGCTAAGGAACAAATAAAATCTTTGAACAGGTGACTACTACCCTCTAGTGTTGAAATCAGTTAGCAACATCATGTGACATTTCCTTTAGACATAAATGTAACTTGTATTTGAATGTATCTTTTGGAAATCCATGCAGTAAAAAAAAACAAGTTACTCCCATCAAAATTAGTTTTATAAATGCAATTTTAAAAGACAATTAAATAAAAGAGGGGAAAAAAAGGAAAATTCTCTTCTGATTTGCAAGTTTGATGTAATCCATTGTGTATATTTTTATAGCACCATAATTCACTTTAACAGTGATTAATTAATTAATATTCATTATTTTATATTCTTACACAACTTTTAACTTGTACATCACACAGGGAATTATAACAGCTCACCTTTTTCTTTTCTTTGATATCATATAAGGCCAAACTTGCAAATATTGGCTCAATTTCTATCTCAAACCTTAAAAGGAAGAAGAGAATCATATTAGCAACATTGTAACCATTAGCGTTACATTTCAGTCCACAAAAGCTGTTCCCCACTTACTTCAAGGACAAGCACTTGACAAGAAGCCTTTGACCAAAGTGTTCTTTTGGAACATCAGGCACACAGTGGCGCTCAATGGGCTCATCCTACATGAGAAAAAAAGATTAATGCAAGAAGTGTTTTGGTAATCCGTACTTTTAGACACAGTATTGGAAATACTGAAACAAAATGTCATACTCTACCTCATCCAAAGCAGGGTGCAGTGCAAAGAGCTCTCGATGGCGGTTTGACTTGCGCTGGTCCTCATTGTGGCGGTCGATTTCCTCATTGGGTACTCGATCCAGAAGGTGAGGCAGCAGAGCATCAGGTTGAGAGTTCTTCAGGTCAAATATACTGCAAGCCCAGCTGCCACGTGGAGTGTCATCAATTGACATGGACCTTCGCTTCAGATCATCCTGTGACATGCAAAAGTCAGTGTTTATATTCAGTTAATTCAAAAAGAACACACAGGGATATTGTGCAATTATTCTAGGGGTGGCTCGATACCACTTTTTCAGAACCGATACCGATCCAATACCAAAAATTCTGAGTATCTGCCGATACCGATATCGATCCGATACCTGGGCAGTTTTTTTAAATCAGTGCTGAATTTCTATACCTCATTATGTGTTGACCTTATCATCTACTAAATATAGACAACTTTATTGTAAAGAAAAACAACAAATGAATGCATATATAATTATAATCTATGACAAAATACTATTATAAACTAGGTTAGTGGATAATTCAGTAGCAAGTTACTCTAGAAAAAACATTAGTGCACAATTATATAAAATGTAAAATTAGTGGGAAAAAACATTATTTAGTGGGGAACAAATAAAAGTGAATAAGTATAGGACTAAATCTAAAATGATCATGTAAAATGATATACATTGCTCTTTGCATTGTTGTAAAATACATTCATGAAAAACAAGTAATATATTTATATATAAATATATTTACACTGTAAAATTAAAAGACATTTCTTTTAAATGTATAGCACAGTAATGAGGCAGAAACATATGATAGATAAGATGAACAAGAAAGGCTATTAATAATCTTTCATTGTGCAAAAGTATTATGATACTAAAGGCTCCAAATACGGAGCGGAACAAAGCGCTTATGCGCATCCCGTGCGCAGAATGATGCGCTTGAAGCAACACAGTAACAGCACTCCGCAAGTCCACATAGAAAGGTTCAAAGCACAAAGTGAAGAGATATTAATGCGTAGTGTATTAAATCTGTGCGTTAGTTTATTGAGCCTTTTCTTTTAACAGTTTTAAATTTCTGTTACTGTGCTCGTTAAGAACATAGAAACAGAACACATGAAATATAGTGCACGAAAACTTTATGGTGTTTTATAATGTGTTTGTGGCTTTTGTGGGGCTTAACAATAACACAATAGTATACGCACAATATCGGATTTGGATCGGTCTCTTCTGACCGATACCCCGATCCGGCAGAAAATGACAGTATCGGAACAATACCGATAATGAATATGGGATCGGCGCACCCCTAAATTATTCTACTAGGCTTAACAAAAAATATTTATATAACATGCAATAGTAGCAAAGACAGGTTTACCTGATCATCTTGATAGCTGCTGTGATCTGGCAACTCGTCGGACTCAAAAACCTGCTTGGGTAAACCTCTCTGCCTCTCCTTCTGCTTATCCAAAGTGTTGGGATTAAATGCGGTGCCCAATTTGTGGTACCTGTGCATCCAAAATACTTTATTACCTGTGTGCTAATCTGTATACAAAAACAGATCTAATAAAATGAACTGATTAAATGTTCCATCCAAATTTCCACTCATGTCCATCCAATGATAAAATTTAAAATGTAATTTAAGACTTTTTATATATAAAAATTAAATAAATAAATAATAATTGACATGGAAAGCATTTCTATGACATAATTAGGCATTCCAAAAATAAAAATGTAATCCTAAATTAATTTCTTTCTTTTTTTTGTGACCCTGGACCACCAAACCAGTCTTAAAGGGTTAGTTCACCCCAAAATGAAAATTATGTCATTAATTACTCACCCTCTTGTCGTTCCAAACCCGTAAGACCTTCTTTCATCTTCGGAACACAAATTAAGATATTTTTTATTAAATCAGAGAGCTATCTGACCCTCCATAGACAGTAACGCAACTGAAATGTTCCCAGGTCCAGAAAAGTAGTAAATACATCGGTAAAACAGGTCCATGTGACATCAGTGGCTCAGCTTCAGTTTTGCGATGCTACAAGAATACTTTTTTTTTTTTTTGGGCAAAGAAAACAAAAATAATTTACTCAACCATTCTTCTCCCTCGAGTTACGTCTTCTGCCATTTTAGAGAGTACCACAATACATACGTATGCTTTCCCCTAAGCGTAAACAACGCTTATTAAGCAGATAATACGTTTATGCGCGCTTTTCCCCTGAACGTAAATAATGCTGATTATATAATGCTGATGCAAAATGGCAGAAGACGTAACTCGGGGGAGAAGAATTGTTGAGTAAATTATGTTATTTTTGTTTTCTTTGCGCAAAAAAAAGTATTCTCGTAGCATAGCAAAACTGAAGCTTTTTTTTTTTTCATTTTGGGGTGGACTAACCCTTTAAGTCGCTGGGGTATATTTGTAGCAATAGCCAAAAATACATTGTATGGCTCAAAATTATCGATTTTTCTTTTATGCCAAAAATCATTAGGATATTAAGTAAAGATCATGTTCCATGAAGATATTTTGTAAATTTCTTACCGTAAATATATCAAAACTTAATTTTTGATTAGTAATATGCATTGCTAAGAACTTAATTTGGCCAAATTTAAAGGCGATTTTCTCAATATTTAGATTTTTTTGCACCCTCAGATTCCAGATTTTCAAATAGTTGTATCTCGGCCAAATATTGTTCGATCCTAATGATCCTAACCAAATATTGTCCGATCCTTATTTATTCAGCTTTCAGATGATGTATAAATCTCAATTTCGAAAAATTGACACTTAAGACTGCTTTTGCGGTCCAGGGTCACAATTAAAAAAAAAAAAAATGAATACATGTGTTCATAAAATTTAAATGTCATTTGTTTCAAGACTTTTTTTTTTTAAATAAATAAATAAAAATGTACATGGAAAGCATTTTTATGACAATCAGGCATTTAAAAAATAAAAATGTATGCCTAAACTTTTTTTTTCTTTTTCTTTTTGAATTAAGAGACTTATGTGTTTAATCATAGCAAAAAAAATGTGAATACATGTGTTAAGTAATAGCTAATTAAAATGAATCACTACTACTACTTTTAAATTAAAAAAAAAAACTATCACATTTTTTATATTTTATCACTAAAGTATTAAGCATAATTTTATGTAATGAGTATTTTACATAGTAATGTTAAATTTTAGTTCAGTGGTGCTTGGTCACTGATGGATAAAATTACACAAATTCAGTTCACATAATTATATGTGAAAGTTTGTAAACTTTCAACCTTAATGGCAGAAATTACTTTACTTCCATTTACTTTTCTCGCATTGACTGGGTAAAAATAATCAGTATGTGTTTGGATTACTATCCATGGTTACAGTCAGTGACAACATTATATGATTTCAGTCAAGATAAGAGTGTGGGTTTATCAATTAAGAATCACCAAGGTAACTGATTCACAGTAACTTATGAAGGCCCTATAAATATCTAGGAACCTGCCTGAGTTTGTCTCCTAGGCAGAGTTAAAAGCCCCAGTGAAAAGTATCATAAAAACAGCATGTTGGAGAAAGACTGTAGGCAAAATGCACTTGAATTCCTCTTTGTCATTTATGAGCAGGCCCACACAAAATTTGTGCCCGCAGAAATCCACACAGTGTTGCAGATACTTCTGCAGGATAGGAACATCCGTTAATCACAAAGAGGCACTAAGAACGTAACACTTTCAGCTCCTCTTAACACATTTTTCATATTTAAGACCATGCACCAGAATCCCATGTATCAGGAGAAAAAGGCTGTATGAATTCTAAAGAGAGAACCGATGTAGTGAAGCATCATACTTGCGGTTAACGATGGCCCAGTCCTCAGTGTAAGACCGGGTGCAGTCTCTAACGTGTGAATCATTCTCACTGGAAAATTATTTAAGAGGAGGAACAAGTAAAATATGTTAAAGCAGTATGCCTATGCACCATAACAATAATAAAATGACAGCTGTGATACTACAATTTATGTGCAAACAATATATACAAATTCATTTATAAGTTTAAAAAAAAGCCTTTTAGGCATATATATGACTATTGAGATAATCACAGCACAGATTTTAAAACTGTTCACACTGACAATCTGATTTCATTTTGTTCAGTAATACCTCTTGAACTATGTGCATGCTGGTTTGCAGAGACATGCTAATGTATGCCTCATTTCTTTGAAACAATTCACCCTGAACACACTCACCTCTCCTCAGGCACAGCCTGGCCAAGAGTTCGGCACTCTCTTGGCGTGTAAAGCACTTCAATGTCATCTGGAGGAAACTCGATCAGATCTCTCAGAGGTCCTGACTCTATAAGGGGAGGGTGTGTGATCAAATACTCTTCAAAATCCACTGGCTCTACAGCCTCTGTCAGAGGAATCTGCAGGGAGAAATCCAAAGGGGAACAGAAAGAGAATGTGAGAACTGTTGCAGCTATCTTCAAAGAAAGAAAGTATCAAGATGAAGAGATAATGGTAAATACTCTTTGAAGTGTCGATCTCTCAGATTTAAGATAGAAAAGTATATTCTCTTTGAAATGTAGTACTTACAGCATTGCTAGTTGCATTCCCACCCACACTGAGGTTCTTGAGAAGTTGAGGTGAGCCTCCGTACTGACCAGCAATCTGCTTCCTGACCTCAGCCGCTACAGTCCTGGAGCGTAGAACAGCATTATAATAGAAAACAGATAAGAATCCCAAGACCTGACTGTCATCTCACTCTATGAATGAAATACTCAATTACTATAAATACTAATGTTCAAACGTTTGAGATCAGACAGTATATCACATTACATTTTTTTGTTTTTCAAAAAAACTGTTCTTTTAACAAAAAAAAATTTCACAAAAAGTAATATTAATCAGCACATTTTTTTTCAACATTGATGATAAGAAGAAATGTTTCTTGAGCACCATATCAGCATATTAGAATTAAAGATCATGTGACACTGAGGATTGGAGTAATAACTGCTGCAAATTCAGCAAAATTACATTTTAAAATATATTAAAATAGAAAACATACCCTAGTGAAAAATAAATATACTTAAATGTATTTGAAATACATTTATTACATACTAAGTATACTTCAAATACATTTTCATATTTATGTACTTAATAAAATGCCCTGCAATTGTACTTTTAGTATACTAAACTGGTATACTTCAAGTTTGCTAAATTGGAACAACTAATTTTGTACTTAATGCACTTTAATTGTCTGGAAGTAGTGCTGAAGTCCAACTGAAGACATACTTGGTATACTTGATTGTCCTAAAGTGGAACAATACTTTAGGTACACTTTAAATATTTTGCATTTAAAGACCGATATTATTCAAAGATCATACAATCCTCATCAAAAGTGACATTAAAACACATTTGAGGCTTATTAAAATGAAATGTGCATTGTGCAGAAGTAATACTCCAAATAAAGTTTCATTAAAAAAAAAAATATCAGTAAGTCTCAAGTTATATGTCAATAAATGTTAATAGATTTGAACTATATTTAGTATGAAATAAATGTTTTTTGAATATTTTACTTTTTTACTAAGGTGAACTGTAACAATATTTGACTTTGCCACTTTACTGTATTTTTAATCAAATAAATGCTGCCTTTCAAAAACATTAAAAACAAAATCATACCAACCCCAAACTTTTAAATGGTATACAGAATGCTGTATGCAATGATAAAATGAATGTATATAGGCTAACATTGTCGTCACATGACTTCACTATAATCCATCATGTTTAATTCAGTGCCACTGAATCATCATGTAGGAAATAAATAGCTATTTTGCATTTTTGTATGTAACAATACCTATTAACATGAGCCAACAAATGAGTCAAGAAAGAATTGATTGTTCATGTTATTTCCAGATTATTCGTCCAACTGAAAATAGCTTGATAAAGAACAGTACAGTCCACCCAGGTATTCCAAGCATAATCAAAATGTGTACAGTACACAAACTGCTTACTGCTGAAATGGTACAAATAGTAGCCTATGCTATTCCATATATAGCCAAAGTCTTATGATCTTCTTGGCCCATGCTTTTGTAAATAACAACAATCTATGATACATCAAACTAATTGAGGATACTAGGCTCGCAAAAATAATGCACTGAAAATGTGGTCACTATTTTCTAGATTTTTCATTCATACAGCAGTTTTAGTTTATGGTATTGGAAAAAAAATAAAAAAAAATTATATATATATATATATATATATATATATATATATATATATATATATATATATATATATATATATATATATATTTTTTTTTTTTTTTTTTTTTTTTTTTTACTTTTAATCTAACTTAAATTTAATTGAATCTAAAATATAAGTTAAGATCCACAAATCGCATTTGTAATCTAGCAGGAATAGTAAATAAACATAATAAATAAATAAAAAAAATAAAATAAAACATCAGGAAAAGTCAACACAAAAACGCTAGAAAATCTTGTATTGAGACTAGACGAGTTCACACCATAATACACCAAAGCCCCTCCAATAGATTAGGTTGACAAAGGGTCATTACTACAGAGTAATAACATAAGAGTGTAACTTATTATTCCGTTTTCACAGACTGAATTACATGCCTGTAAAGTACAAGCAGAACAAATACTATCAAGTTTTTAATGAAAGCAATGTGTCTGTCTACAGTAAGAACCAAATTTACAGTATTATCAGAATGTCTTTGTTGTAGCATAGTGCACAGGTCAACATCTCTAATCAGAATCCTCTTCTAATACATGTAGAATGACATACGCTGAAACAAAAGCCCGCCGCCCCCTGTGCCCTTGTTGGTTCTGGGGGGACCTTTATTTAGGCTGGACATTCCTGAAGAGGGAACAGATGATTAGCCCACGCGGATGTGTTGTTTACCAAGGCACTGGCTAACACCATGACATTCAGTGCATATTTCACACATCTCTGAAAACGTCTTGCACTTAAGTAAACAGAGCCATGAGAAACAGCTTCTGTGGCTTTCCAGAGAAGCTTTCAGATTTCATCTGAATATCTAATTAACAAGTCATTCAATAATAAGTGGGGAACTTCAAGATTTTTAGAGCTTTCAGTTTTGCTTTGACTGAGTAAAATAAAATTAGATAGTCACTGACTTTTCTGGGGCTTTTTGCATTCTACATTATGGGTAATACCTATACTGTCTGTCTTATGAATAAAAAAAAAAAAAACACATAGCTATTTCCTTGATCATATCAATAAACTTTTTTTTTTTATTTATTTTTTTTTTTTTTGGTTAAATAACAAGTAACGATTGGAATCAAGGCCCCAGGTGCCACAAAGTCTATATTGAACTGATATAATCATCCTATTACACGTCACTGACAAGACAACAGCATTTTCAAGCATCTGGGAAATGCCAAGACAGTGGAAACCACCAGGGAGCCTAAAAGGTCACTTTCCTTTTTAAATCCATATGCAGTCTAAGCTCTGATTTACCATCAGAAAGGAAACCTTGACTGAAGAGATGTTTTTAAGCCAATAATGAGACTTAATTATGGTCTATTATGATAACCTAGGGCCCCTGCTCCACAAATTGTAGCCCACTAGCCAAAATCTGAACAGATCTAAACATTAATCCCATAGTGTCATTACAGAGATTGAAATTTAATCATACATTGTTTTTAAGGTCATTCTGGATCTCAGTCTGAAATGGCCTTAAAAGCTTTATAACAGCTGCATGACTACAACAGCAATCCAAACCATCAATACCATGCAAGAACATCTGAACCCTTGGTTGATGGTGTGCTCCATAATACACCAGAAATGACTATGCATAATTATTATGCATGATCTCCATGCTTAAAGTCATTGTTTAGATTTATTTTTAAGTCTCGTTATTTACTTCAGGGTTTAACATCATCTTCTTGTAATCAAAGCCGTGGTGCACTAAACATATACTACATGACTGTATATTGACTACTACACTAATATAAACCATATGCTTGCATACTGACAGTATAACATCTCATGATCAACCCGATGTGTCAGTATGTCAAGCCATCGTCTCACAAACCCTAAAGACTGCATTTCATTGATTCACCCTAGTCTGCATCGTTAAATCCCTAGATGGATTTAACAAAAAGCGCATTTATGGATTATAACCCCATGGATAAAGACTGATTTTAATGCACAGAAGCACAAAGGCATCATACCGCTGTCTTGCAGCTTAGGGTGGGTCACTCGGGCATCTCTATGGATGTGTATCAAAACCAAGCAAGGTACCTACCTAGACGGCATTCCAAACGCGCCTATTAGACTCAAACGTGTAGTCTGGGTAGGCAGCTCTCTAGGATTTGAGACACAGCCTATAAACTAAGCGTCTGCTCCAGCTAACTCAACGCCTAGGCCTTATTTGGGAAAGACTGGCAAGCTCGCCAGCTGCATCAGGCAGCAGACAAAGAATGGTCACAGGGCGCTGGGAGAATATATTTAAACGCAATAGCTTGGAAGTGCGTTAGATATCCTTACCTGCTGATTTTCTGGGCAAAGGCGCGGCGTTCAGCCATGACTGTAGCCGCTGAGTGCTCGAGTAACTCAGCGCTCCAGCCGCGATATTCCTTCCACACCCGTACCCGTGTTTCCACAAGCCCCGCCTCCTGACGCCTAAAGTAACTCTGTGATTGGACAGTTGAGAAGTCACTCAAAAGGCCGTACTAACCATAATAAACAGAGAGCAAATCGGGGGCGGGACTAGTCGGAATACTGCTGGGGAAAAATAACGCGCTCCAGACACACAAGAGAGGTGAGAACGTACCGTAAAGCCGGAAAAATAAACGCATACCATTTGGGATCGTGGGTTGGAGTCTTCCCAGTGACTCATATCCTGTGCGTACAATAGAGGGCTCTTTTACAGGAAGCTATCTGTGAGGCGAAAAGTGTGAAATGCATCCGTTACCGCTTCCACCAGTCGTGTAATCTGTAGACAATGACAGCTTTATTGGTGTATAAACATATCGCGGTTTGTAATAGTGGTTGTTTAATTTGACTCTTCTGATTATGAATAATATAATGATATTTCTTAAAAAGCAAAATAATGCTCATGAAGTGCAGAAAAACTTAATAGATAAATGTCACAAAACCGGTTCAAAGAACAATGTCAAACCATTGATCAGTGTGTCAAACTCATAAAACACAAATAACAAACGTCTTAAAACACAATATAAATATTCTTTCTTGCGACTTGAAGGTATGACAGTTTTCTCAATACACAGAGTTGCTCTTAATAAATGTCATTTTATTATAACATAGCAAAAAACCTTCCAGCTGAGAGATGTATTAAAAGGAACCACATAAGCACAAATCACAACCATCCTTTAATGTAAAACCGTACTGAGCCCCATTATAGGTTTTTTTTATTTTTTTTTTATTTTGTATTTTTTATTTTTTTATTTTTTTTGAAACAGTTCTGTGGAAAGAACCGTTTAAATTAGTGAAAATGAGTCAGACGTCGTATCACTATCGTGACCATAGACTGATATTTTACGTCTATGATCGTGACAGCGCCAGACGAGAGAATATCTGAAATACCGCGAGACCGAACGAGATTGCCGCTTCCTCAAAATGTAAACAGAAGTGAGCAGATGCACAGTGAGTTCTTAAGTATAACAAGACATGTGAGCAGGTATGTTTTAAAGTGTATATTTAATTGTTTGATTGTTTATTTTACAAAGCATTCGCCACTTGTCTGCATTTACGCTTATTGTAGGCAGTTTTGTAAACTAAACGAGCTTACTGATTAATTAGCATGCTAGTCTGCCGGTATCTTGAGATATATTAACTTAGGTTAATAAATTCGTATTCTGGCCAGTGATTTTATGATTATTTAAAATGCAACTTTATCGCATTCTTATGCTTGTGGTGGAAATGTCATTTAAGCATCAGAGAAAGTAAAATCAATGACATGTTTCCAAGTACGATGTAACTTGTTTGGCCGTACTGAAAACTTTTCACAGAAACTTCATCGTGTGTGCTGTGATGGGTTCTGCTCCGTGTCTGATCAAATGGAGACTAAGGGGACCGACGAGGTGGAGAAACTGAAGTCCAAGTTTATGGCAGCATGGCACAATGTGAAATATAGTATGTAACCAGAGATCTTACATGTCACTAGGATGTTAAAATGTTAATTTTCCGTTCATCTGACAGTCTTTCACAGAATTGACATACCTGTATACGTGACTAATCCTGAAATGTTTTTAACCCTTCAAGGTTGGGCTCTTAAGTCAAAAACTGCCTTCAGCCGTAATTCTCCTGTTTTTTTGTTGGGGAAATGCTACCACTTCAAGGCTGTGGGTAAGATGATTTACACAGAGCATTTAAACCGATTTGATAATCTGTCAAATCACTTCACAAAGTTTTATTTGTGTATTTTCTATTTTTATTAAATTATTTAATATATCTGGCATTTTAAAATACAGTTTACCCATCAATATTCAATGGAATGTTTGTCCTCAGATGATGAAAGCCCTACTGAGACTTGTACTGCTGAGGCATTAGATGACGATATTGTCACAGGTAATGCTGATGGATTTCGAAAGGACTTCACCTCACGAGTTTGGCTGACCTATCGAGAAGAGTTTCCTGCTCTTCCTGGCTCCACCATCACTTCAGACTGTGGGTGGGGTTGTACACTCCGGGCAGGGCAGATGATATTGGCCCAGGCTCTCTTGCTTCACATCTTGGGTAGAGGTGAGATCGGGTCATATGTGAATAATGTATGCATTTCTATGTGACATTAACAGTTTAATTGTATTGAAAATGTATTCACCCTTAGGCCATCCAAAACATAGATGAGTTAATTTCATCATTAGAAATTTAAGCATTACGTGACTTGCTCACCAGAGAATAGGTGCTGTCAGAAAGAGTCCAAACAACTGATAAAAGCATGATTCCAGTCCATTATTAAAATCTTGTGAAGTGAAAACCTGTGTGTTTGTAAGAAACATCCATCATTCCGACATGTAGAGTCCTTAATAACATTTCTTCCAGTGAACAAGTCCATCCTATGTTTTCTTCTCACCAAAATATTTGTTTATAACTGTTTGCTTGTAAACCATGCTTGATCTGTGCATACTCTCCTAATTCAGATGAAACTACTTTTTTACTGGAGAAAGCAATATTATGGATAGATGACTCAAATTTTAGTTAAAATGTCTTAATGATGAATTTATTATTGCTACAAACATACAGCTTTTTGCTTAACGAGGTATTGGATTGGATGGACTAGAGTCATGTGGATTACTTCATTTTTCACATTTTTATTTTTGGGTGAACAATTTTTTTAAACAGTAGATTTAAAAAAAAAAAATAATATTATAACAGTTTTCATATAATAACTGTCCATGTGAGAGCTGCAAAAACAGTTCTGCGGTGTGTGTTGCTTAAATCTAAGAAGCCGAAGTTTTCATCTCCTCATTTGCATATTGAAATTGTGTATTCATTTTTAATTTCAGAGGTTGGGTTTTTCAGTGTCAGAGGTTGTCGCTCTCTAATGAATGAGTTCTCATATGATTGACGGAGGGCAGTTTTGTGTAATATGGTGAACAGGACACGACATTTGCCAGTTTAATACCTTCATTCAAAAAACAACATTGAAGCGTCATCCAGAGCCCACGTCTATAATGAAATATGTCATTATAGAAATATCTGTCTATAAAGAAGCTAATGGCTAATAAAATATACTTATTAGCCAATTACAGGCCTTGACAAGTAGCAAGGTCATTGCCTTATGGCCCCACAGCCAGGTCCGGCACCTTTATGACCCTCAGCACTTGTACTTACACCATTTCAGACACCCACTCTGTTTGTGAGGAGAAAATGTAATAAAAGTGAAATACTGACTAAGCTGAGTATCGTAATTGGACTTTTGTTCTTAAAGCACAAGCCCCACCGTCTATTTAAAAGTCAAATTTAAATATGTCTGTCATTTAGAGAAATCTAGGACAAACTTTTAGGACTCCTGAAAGACTTCTGCTCCATTGTTCCTTACTGCATTGTTTCTTAGTAGATATAATTTATGAGGTAATTAACAAAATAAAGATCATAATTACACTTCTGGTCAAAAGTTTGGAATAATTGATGTTGGTGATGTTTTTGAAAGACGTCTCTTATGCTGATCAAGGCTTCATTTATTTGATGAAGAATATATTAAAAAACATAATATGAAGTATATTGGAATTGAAAATAACTCTCTTCATTTTAAAATATAATTTATTCATGTGATGGCAGAGCTGAATTTTCAGCAGCCATTTCTCCAGTATTCAATGTCACATGATCCTTTAAATACACTTTTTAAAAATTCTCTATCACCAGACTGGACCTGGTCAGAAGCACTGACCTTGGAGCCCCTGGATTCAGAGACATGGACCAGCAGTGCAGCGCGAAGATTGGTGACCACATTAGAGGCCTCCATTCAGGGGGAAAGAGCGCAGGTCACCCAGCCTATCTGTGCTGCTCAAGGAGGGGCTGAGGAGGCTGACTCGTACCTGCAAGAGGCATATCACCGCACCATTGTGTCCTGGTTTGGGGACACACCCTCAGCCCAGCTGGGCATCCACAGACTAGTGCAGCTAGGAATGACATCTGGAAAACGGGCAGGAGATTGGTACGGCCCAGCAGTGGTGGCACACATACTCCGGTAAAAAGTGCATTATTTTATTTTATTTTTTAAGTCCTTTATGTTACCCATTCCTCATTATGATGATTGTCAAATATCTCTCTTACCCTGTCCACTCTTCTCTTTCCCTCAGAAAAGCTGTTGATGAAGCAGTAGATGTGATGCTGAAAGGGATAAGTGTTTATGTAGCACAGGACTGCACCGGTATGGAAAATCTAAATCTAAAATCTTTCACAAAACAGCAACAGAAGGGCAAATATGATTAACAGAAGACTTCCAAAATGTACTAAAATTCAAACTAATTTGTATTTGAAAGCAATTTTGTGCTTCTGTAGCGATTCAATATACAGTATAAATCTACTCTATATATGATAGATTTGGTCAACAAATCTAAAACCAAAATGTATATTTGATAAGTTTCATTAAAAAATTACATTAAGCTTAATTTTTTATATATATATATATATATATATTATTTATTTATTTTTTTTTTTTTAATAAATACTGTTCTTTTGAAGTCCTGAAAAAAATGTATCATGGTTCTTGTGCACCAAATCAGCATTTTGGAATGATTTCTGAAGGATCATGTGACACTTAAGTGTGGATTTATGGCTGCTGAAATACAGCTTTGCTGTCACGGGAGTAAAATACATTTTAAAATATATCAAAATACAAGATTTTACAATATTACCATTTTTATTATATTTTTAATAAAATAAACCATAAGATATTTCTTGCAAAAACATTTTTAAAATCTTACCTACCCTAAACTTTTGAATGAAAGTATATATAATTTTTTTTTTTTTATCCCAATATGAACGAACTCACTCAAATGTAATATTACATAATATAAGATAACTTACAAACATCATACAATTGTAGATGAATCATGTATTGACACAAGTACAATTAGATTTAGTAACGGCTGTATTTGTCCCACTCACCAGAGAGAGGGACAGACAAAGAACCCGTTTTTGACCTCTGTGTTATTGATTGTCTTCAGTGTACAGTGCTGATGTTATCGATAGCCATTCAGAGTGGACAGGCAGCCACAGCAATCCTCAGGGACTCAATTCTGGAGCTGCCCCTGATAGTAGAGCTGTCATCATCCTCATTCCTGTGAGACTCGGTGGAGAGAAAATCAACCCAGAATACTTGAGCTTTGTCAAGGTGAGGCTTTGGAAACCACGCTTTTGTACAACAACAAAGTAGATTATACAATGACGAAGAGAAAAATATTTGTTAAAGATGTGGCTATCGACTTCAATACTGTGATCTTAACGAGTCTCTTTCTCTTTTCCCTAGAGCATATTAAGCTTAGAGTACTGTATCGGCATCATTGGCGGAAAGCCTAAACAGGCCTACTATTTTGTTGGATTTCAAGGTTAGTCTTTCATAGGAGACAAAGTAAATGAATGCATGCAAAGAGAAGGCCAGCGCCATCAGAGAAGCTTATTTTATTTTTCCCGAACCCATCAGAAATGCTACACCATTCATCATGCGAGGGTATCTGAAATAGCGGGCTTTTTCCATTTACATAAGCAGCTTGCATAGATTTCAGAGCTACCCAGAGTAGCCCACTCTCCATCACCTTCAGTAGCCAGTGGAAACCTTCAGTTGTACATGTAGGTAGTCAATATTTACCCATTTACATTTTAGCAATTTGAAATACACTCAGCGATAAAGTCTAAATGACAAGCAATACATTCTCCCTGCCAGCTTCAGCCTGCCGTCTGCATTCATCTTATGCAAATAATCTAATATAATTGCGTGTTTGTAAAAGTAATTTCTCTACACCAAAATTAAGTGACAGCCCCTTTGCGGCATAAAGAATGTGCTTGTACAACCAGATTCGATTATGCAGCGTTTAATCCACCCGAGTTTAGGAAAGACCAAAAAAATTCTCACGTTTGATTGTTTGAAGCCCAGCAGAGGTGGGTGACTTTGAGCTGCTCTGCATAGAAATTGGGCAAGGATATGCATTATAATAATCACTGTGTTTTTTGAATAACTTGTCTTTTGTTTTGTCCTTGCAGATGACAGCTTGATTTACATGGATCCTCATTACTGTCAGTCTTTTGTGGATGTCAGCACAAGCGATTTCCCTCTGCAGGTAATGTGGAATTACAAAAAGCTGACCGCCGCACAGTGATGTGAATTTAATAGTTTCTGTACTTAAGGGTATGAATCTGAAAGTAGACCTCCACACTCAATTACCGAACACAAGAGATTTACACATTGTTCTGTACTTTGCATCAGCTCCAACATATTTTATATAGCTCCAACGATTTTATATTTCAGGATCATAACTTATTTTTACGCTTTTTGTGTGCTGTAGAAAGTGGCCCGGCGAAAGACAGAAATATTGGGCCATACTTTTAGCTCAGCTGTCTAAGCCTTTCAGATCTCAGGCAGAATTTAACATTTGTCAAAAAATGTGTCAAAAAGGAAAATCTTTTATTTCTGCAATCTGGTTGTTTCACGTGAACATGCATCGCTCATTTGGAACAGAACTGGGCTGAACAGTTTAACATACGTTACATTGTAGACAGATATTATGGACAAAAATGTCTAATACTTTAGTTGTGCATTCGGATCACTGTGATTTGATAAACAGAGAAATAAATGGCTTATTTTTGACTCATTTTAAAGGATATTTCAACTTTTTTTCTTCTTTAAAGTCTTTTCATTGCCCATCACCAAAGAAAATGCCTTTCAGTAAAATGGACCCAAGCTGTACGATTGGATTCTACTCAAAAAATGTTGAACACTATGAAAGAATTAGCAACGAGCTGTCAAAGGTGAGTAAATCTTTCAAAACTCTTTCAGAAATGTTGTTTCATATTGTTTTGGTGAAAAATGGCATGTTAACTTTAATTTTAAAATGACAAACTGTACAAAAAAACAGGAAAATATGGGCATTGTAAGCTGGAAAAAGGCTGTTATTTAAATGCCTGTCAGCAGGTGGCAGCATTTAACTACATAATTGGAAACTGTCAGACTGTCACTGTGTCCAGCATAGACTACTGTGAGGGGAAAATGTTGTATAGTTTTGTCCTTCTGTATTATAAGTGAGAATCTGCCATATATATATATATATATATATATATATATATATATATATATATATATATATATATATATATATATATATATATATATATATATATATACCTTTTAATTAAAAAAATCTAATGGTTGATTAACTGTGTTTGACAGATATTGCAGCCTTCATCGAAAGAGAAGTACCCTGCATTCACCTTTATGAAGGGACACGGGAAGGATTATGAACTTTCAATTGCTGTAGAAAAGCGAGAATGGCCTTTCATCGGGGACACAAGGAAAGCAGGGACAACATCGGGAGACTATGTGCTGCTCTGACTCTTCAAGCCAGTAACCCAAAACCGACTGATACACCACAAATCAGAACTGGATCAGTCTGTATTTACACTGTGAGTCTAACTATATGACCCTGTGTTACACTGTCCTCATGTCATTTCAGAAAAAGCCCATTTTAAAAAAGACAGCAAGCAGTGCATGTATTAGATTCATGGAGTCGACCTTTTCACCGAGCCAATACTGATATCAACACATCTATCTGTTTGTGCATGAAAGCAAAGTTTGATACAGAGGTTACCTCATGCATATGGGCCTGACCACCATCCACATTCGATTTGATTTCAAATATATTTAAAACCTAAACCTGCAAACATTTCAGTGTGCTCGTATAAATCCAATGGACGTGCAGTCAATACATGTATTTTTTTTCTCATGGAATCATGTTTCTTTTTCTCTGGGTACATGTAGTTATTTTTTTTTTCTTAAAACCGAATCAAAACACCCATATAGTCTACTTTTTGAAATTTAGACATGATATAGTGATTTAGCTTCACCGAACTTGTTTTATGGTGGCATGTTTTATGTTATGTTAACTGGAAGGATAATGTGCCTTCACAAGTGAGTAGAAAACACTGTTTCTCATATACCTAAATAACTCTTAAATGATATTTAAAAAGCCCTTTCTGCCACCAGCTATTTAAGAAATATTAAACCCATAGCACATTGATATACACAGAAACTGTGCTTAATATAAGGTTAATTACAGTAATGTTAACAAATATATTGGTATAATGCCAACGTGTCAAAGGATCAATCCTTCCTTGGTAGGTGGTAATATATTTTTAAAGGTGTAATATAAAACATAAACCAGTATGAATCAAGGAGTAATTTATTATTAAATTATCCCTTATTTATATAACTTCGTTTTTTCTTGGTGATATATCATTTTAACAAAATTGTCAACGTGATGGTATTGCACTGCCATATTTTTTTTTTTTTTTTTATTTGTTGTGATTAACTTTCTTTTTTGTTAGAAACACTTATGAAATCAAAGCGCTCTGCATTGAACAGAACTGTAACGCTAGCTCTAACACAGTGTTCACATATTCACTGAAAAAATGACTCATTGAATTTACTAAAATTTTTTAAGGTAAGTGGTTGCAATCAATTTATTTTAGCTACATTTAAATAAACAAATTTAGTTGACTAACTTTCAACTAAATTTGTTTATTTAAATGTAGCTAAAATAAATTGATTGCAACCACTTACCTTAAAAAAATTTAGTAAATTCAATGAGTCATTTTTTTCAGTGTTGTATTTAACCAGCGTAACAGTGTTTTCTGTTATTTATGCAAACCTATTAATTCCACCATTTGTCAATTTGAAGGGTTTTGTAATTCACCACAGTGTATTGTAATATCATACCTTAAGCATTTCAGTTTTATAATTGCTGATTTCAGAATTGTACAATAAATCTAATATGGTTTTAAAAAAAAAAGTGTTTCTACTCATTGGTCTGTAATTACTACATGTTATTGACCTATTTTCAATCTATTAACTCATCTTCCCCAACAAACACTGCAAATGAAAATGACTCGCACTTGCTGACTCCTTTTCATAACCCATTCAGCCAAACGGAACAAATCTGTATCTGGTGATTACGCCATTTTCCGGGGGAAAGAAAATATCCTTGTGTTGGACTCAATGTTGCCATGGTTAATTCCTCTGTTTCTGTTCCGTTTGAGCAATGCTTGTGCTATTTTCATGTTAAATACAAATTCTTATATTAATAAGGTCATGGCCTTCAATTATAGGGTCTGCTTGGGGGAACAAGTTGCCCTTCTGTGGGACCAAACAGAATAAGTCACTGCATGTCGTGAAGACAGAAGCAGTGGAGCACAATAACCCCATCGTCTCATAGTGTGTCTGTGATCAGTAAATTCATACTGGGCTGTATTTAGGAAACAAGGCATGGAGGAGAGAGAGGAAAAAAAGGAAGTTTGGGACATTAGGGGTGAGGCAACGTGCCGACCTTTCCATCAGTGTTACATGAAAGGGCACTTGTGCTGGGAGGCATGGCGGCTTTGAGGAGACTTTGTGTTCTAGCTGTATTTACGATGCTGCATGTATGAATATTTGATTAATGAGTCATGCTCTCCAGGGGGGGAACACTATATCCCAGCAGCAGTTACGGCACCATACCAGACCTCGTCGCTCCGTTATAGCACAGCTGCCAATAGAGGCATTGATTCCGGCAGATGCCTTAAAATCTAATCAGCTCCGGCGAGCGAATTCCACAGATGAAAGAAACGGAATTCTGTGAGAGGCTTCATTCTACGGGCAGTTTGGATTGAATAAAGTTTTCTCTCTTCTCTCTCTTTTTGATATGCATTTTGACAAGATAGGATATGACATAGGGTTTTTGCTGCAGGCTGTAATGGAGAAAGTGCAGCCATCCATGCTGAATGGACTATCAACAATCAATTCAGTGTTTATTCCGTTTATTTCTTAATGTCATGTTTTCGTTTCTAAGACCATCTCTTGGGGAAGCCCAAGCTAAATTAGGCCATGCACTCGATTATTTCCTTCAGATGGAAATGGACAGACAAAGTCTGCTAAAAGAAGAAAAAATGCAGAATTGCAATTTTAATGTGAATGTAAGGAAGTAAAATTAAAATAATTTAAATTCAAAGAAATTCATCTGTGAGGATTTACTAAGTTTGGCTTGACAAAGGCTAGTTTGAAAGTGTTGGAAAAAGAGAAAGATAGATAGATAGATAGATAGATAGATTTACACTGGCAGACAAGTACGTATGTCTTTAAGTAGAGTTTGGCGTGAGCTTATGCGGCAGCAGGGTTTGGCGTCTTGCACCAGGTGCTCTGCTGTTTGATTTATTCCCCTTCTAGAATTCTGGAATGCTGGGAATTTTCAAACAGGTACATGAAATTTCATCCTGATGTTATAGCAGCGTGGTTAAATATATCTGCTCATATGTACTACTGTGTTTACTGTGTCTGTCTGTCTATATATGTGCACAGTTCCTTCAAAACATAGTTTTCCAGGATCAAGCTGATTTCTTAAAGGGATAATTCAACTGAAAAATGAAAATTCATTTACACAACCTCATGTTGTTCCATCTGAATGACTTTCTTCCTGTATGATTTTCTTCTGCTGAACACACACACACACGCAAAGATATTATGAAGAAAAAAAAGTTTCAACTGTGTGTTTGTCCATACAGTAAATGTCAATGACTTTCATTTGGGAAATAATATGAATATAGTAAAAAAAAAAAAAAAAGACAAAAAAAAAAAAAAGACAAAAAAAAAACAAAAACAAAGGATGCAAACCACTCTGGGAGTATGCACATTTTAAAGCTGGAGTTTAACTTTTTTTTTGTTTTGTTTTGTTTTGTTTTGTTTTTTTTTTAAATATAAGCTTTAAAATTTGGATTGAGGATTTATGATAAAACTTACCCTGGACCCTGTATATAAATAGACATCATTAGTCCTTGTAACATCAGTGCTCCAACTGTAATTTTATGAAGCTACGAGAATATTTTTTGTGCGCAAAGAAAACAAAAATAATGTCTTTATTCACAATTTATTGTCTTCCATGTCAGAATTTGAGGCGTGTTCACAAGAGTACCATGACACGTGTGTGTGGTGCTGCAGACTATTTTAATGATGTCCTTACTACCTTTCTGGGCTTTGAAAAAGTCAATTGGGTTATTGTCTACGCAGGGTCAAAAAGCGCTCGCATTTCATCAAACATATCTTAATGTGTGTTCCGAAGATGAACGAAGGTCTCTCGGGTTTGGAACGACATGAGTGTGAGTAATTAATGACAGAATTTTCATTTTTGGGTGAACTATCACTTTAAGCAGAGTTTATTAAATCATATATAAAAAAAATATCAAATAAATAAAGAAATATATTACTATAGTAACAATATTATTGTACTGTAAAATAAAAAATAGTATTTTTTAATAATAATATTATTATAATAATTAAAATAATAATACTTTTGTATTGCATTATTTTTAATAACTATTTTACAAAACAGCAGTAAAATGATAACACTAATATTTATAGCTGTCTTGCATGTATGGACAAAACCACAGAGATATTTTTTCAAAATATCATCTTCTATGTTCCTCAGAAGACAGGGGAGAAAGTCATGCAGGTTTGCAATGACAGCCTTTTTTTATTTTGGAGTGAACTATCCTTTTAAATTACTGTTATTTTTATTTATTTATTTATTAATATTTTTTTGCTTTTTCCCACCACTATACCATTTCCCACTACTGAGCACCCAAGCCTCCCCTGAGGAGGGTCTTAAGCCAGCCACAACCCCGTTCCCCCTCTGCCGTGACAACACGAGGCACCCGGAGTTAACATTTGGACAACAGATGTGTGTGCCTGTTTTCATACGCCTTTCAGGTGACAGGACATCACAGGGGCTGTTCTGCATCTCTTGGGCTATATGGAGCAAACACTTGTTTCCTCATTCCCCTCTCCTCTCAGGCATGGCCGACCCCCTGTCACGATTTACTAACCAAATCCATCCAGAGCTGGCGGGAGCAAAGGCTTGAAAACAGGGGATATTGCCTGTTGTTGGGCCTGTCGAGTCAGCTATGTGTACCACAGTTAAGATGGAGGCTTTGGAGGGGGTTGGAGAGGAGTATCGCTAATGCACACACAGACATTCATTTCAATGAGAGGAGACACTTTACACCACAGAGAGGCACAACATCTATCTCACAGACACGCTTTTGTCATCCAGTGTTTCTTTGCAGTCATAAAAACATATCCAAGGTGTATTGTCTGCGCATTTTAGTCAGAGTTAGCACTGAAATTCTTTTCCCAGGCGAACAGATGAAATCATTTTGCTTGTCGCCAGTGGTGTAATGTAACGAAGTAATAATACTTCGTTACAGTACTTAAGTATTTTTTGGGAGTTTCTGTACTTTACTTGAGTTTTTATATTTCAGCCAACTTTTACTTTTACTCCACTACATTTCCTAATTAAAATGTATACTTTTACTCCGATACATTTCCCCGAAGCATATTCATTACTTACTACAAAATAAAGTCAGAAGAACACAGACTGCAGGAAAGCAGGTTTGACGAATCAGTGGTCTGGCCCTTGCAAGTTAGACTCCTAAAAACACCTTTGCTCATGCAAACAAGTGCGCACACAACCGCGGATGATTCATTTCCCACTCAAGTCGAGTGTGGGGTGTGCGATATACAGTGCATCTTCTGCGATAATATGGTAAGTGTTATTGTAATGATGTGCGATCTGACATTATCAAGTTGGCTATATCACCAAATCACACACAGAGAGCGCACGCACGTTGATTTATAAGTCTATTAACACTTAAAATTCAAAGCATCCCAAATTGTAGACGGAAAAAAATGCTTCTGTATGCTTTTTATATTTATATAATTTAATATAGTTAAGTTAATCTATATCACACAAAAAGTGCCGTTTCCTCCCCAGATATCAGCATAACACATTTAATAATCATTTTATACAAGTTCAGTAAAGCAATAAGTGACTTACATTTTAGACATAATATTGCTTGTTTTTGCTCAATTTTGCCAGCAAAAATAGTTCCAAACAAGATCACAGTACGGTTTGGCATCTCTGAGCAATGGACGGTGTTTACTTATTGAATGAATCAGCTTTTTGAACAAATCGGTTGATAAAAATGATTCAAGGCAAGGCAAGTTTATTTATATAGCACATTTCATACACAGTGGTAATTCAAAGAGCTTTACATAAAAGGAAGTGAAATAGTCATTAAAAAAATAATCACAACAATAAAAACAAGGAATTAAAATAATAATAAAAACAATAAATAATAAATAATAATAAAAACATGGAAATGATATAAAAATTGATTTAAAAATGATTTTAAAACAGTTTAGAATAGAAAATGATTATACATAAAATACAGTGCAATTAGTTTGGACGTAGCACAGTGCTCATTCAACAAATGCACAGTTAAACAGATTTTTGAGTCTGGATTTAAATGTGGCTAATGTTTTAGCACATCTGATCTCTTCTGGAAGCTGGTTCCAACTGCGGGCGGCATAATAGCTAAAAGCAGACTCCCCTTGTTTTGTGTGAACTCTTGGTATTTCTAACTGACTCGATCCTAATGATCTGAGTGGTCTGTTAGGTTTATATTCAGTGAGCATATCTGCAATGTATTTAGGTCCTAGGCCATTGAGTGATTTATAAACGAGTAAAAGTACTTTAAAATCAATCCTAAATGTAACTGGAAGCCAGTGTAAGGACCTGAGGACTGGTGTGATATGCTCAGATTTTCTGGTTCTAGTCAGAATCCTGGCAGCAGCGTTCTGGATGAGCTGCAGCTGTCTAATGGTCTTCTTGGGAAGGACGGTGAGGAGACCATTACAATAATCCACCCTGCTGGTGATAAAGGCATGAGCAAGTTTCTCCAAGTCTTGACTGGAAACAAAACATCTAATTCTTGCAATGTTTTTGAGATGATAGTATGCTGATTTAGTTACTGCTTTGACATGACTACTAAAACTAAGGTCTGTCTCCAGAATCACCCCAAGATTCTTGACTTGATTTTTAGCTGTTTGACCCCTAGAGTCAAGGTATGCATTTACCTTGAGAACTTCATCTTTATTTCCAAATGCAATGACTTCAGTTTTCTCCTTGTTTAACTGAAGAAAGTTCTGGCACATCCAACTGTTAATTTCATCAATGCATTGGCAGAGGGAGTCAATGGGGCTATAGTCATTTGGAGATAAGGCTAAGTAAATCTGGATATCGTCAGCATAGCTGTGATAGGCAATTTGGTTCTTTCTCATTATTTGACTTAGTGGGAGCATATATAGGCTAAACAAGAGCGGTGCAAGAATTGAGCCTTGTGGGACTCCGCATGTCATGGACGTCCACTTAGACTTATGCTCTCCTATACTCACATAATAACCTCTCCCTTCTAAGTATGACCTGAACCATTTGAGTATCATCCCAGAAAGCCCGACCCAGTTTTCCAGTCTCTCTAGAAGTATGTTATGATCGACAGTGTCAAACGCAGCACTAAGATCTAGTAGTACCAGCACTGATATTTTGCCAGAATCAGAATTAAAGTGAATATCATTTATTATCTTAATGAGTACTGTCTCTGTGCTGTGATGCGCTCGGAAACCAGATTGAAAATTGTCCAGGTATCCATTTGAGTTTAAGTAGTTGTTCAGCTGATTAAAAACTATCTTTTCAATAATTTTACCTATGAAAGGAAGATTTGATATTGGTCTATGATTCAGTGATTCGCTCATTAAAATCAGCCATTTAAATGAATCGGTTGAATCTCAATGACTCACTCATTAACAGTCACTTGCTGCCACCTACTGGCGGTTTTAATTTCACATTTTGACTATTTTTTTCTATCTGTACTTTTTTGACTATCTGTACTTTTACTTAAGTATGGCTTTCAGGTATTCTATACAACACTGCTTGTCGCATTACTTCAGGTTGCATAAGGAAACAAGACACTGTAAAACTCTGCCATTAATTAATGGGGATATGACAGTAATTGCAACAGTGAATAAACTTAATCAGCGGCTCCCCTAAAACGTCCACTTGATGTCACAATGAAATCACTGCAATAAAGGGAAACTGGAGAGAGATAATGTTATATTGTTCTTTTAGCCTATAAATTTAAAGCACTACAAATGACTGTAAACATAAACATAAACAAGTGAAAATTTCATATTACAGAGCTGAAAATACCTGATCACTTTCACTGTGTATATCAGTGTGCAGTACCTATAAAGCAGTGATTCTCAACTAGGGGCCCAGGGCCCACTATAAGGCCTCAAGAGTACATAAAATTGCAAAACTAAGAAAAAACAAACACTGAAATAAGCAAAAATATCAAAATATTCCCTATTTTAATTCTTCCCTTTAACAACTTTTTTTTTTTTTTTTTATTCTTTGAAGAATCAGGGTTCCTACTGTCTAGAAAAACCTGAATATATGAGCTATAGAGCAGTGATTATCAACTATGGGCCCGGGGCCCACTAGGGGGCCTCAAGATTACATAAAAATGTAAAAATAGGACAAAACAAACACTAAAATTAGCTAAAACAACGAAATATGAAGATATTCCTTATTTTAATTAACCCCTTAACAATCTTTTTTGATTGTTTGAAGAATCAGGGTTCCTACTGTCTAGAAAAACCTGGATGAGTTAGCCTATTTTTTTTTTTTTTAAGTTTTAAGTTTTATTTCTAGACTTGGAAAAATCATGTAAATTAACTGAATCTTACAACTCAATGGACATCTTTATGAAAAATACACATTTTTTTACTTATGTCAAGCTCTAAAATATTTCATTGGGTATATAAAAAACTAAATTATCCTTAATCTTTATACAGATAAAAATAAAATAAAAAAAATATTTTTAATATTGTTGTGGCCAATAGGGAGTTGAAGAGTAAAAAAGGTTAATAACCACTGGCACAGAAGCAACTATTAACCTTTGTTTACATCTTATATAGAATGGCAATTAATGAATTTGCTTAATTTAATATAATTAATTAAAATGATAATTCTTTATAATGAAGTAACCATTTTATCAATAAACAAGAATGTTATTGTTCCAAATTTTAAGGAAATCTGACATGCAAATATTCAGACTGCGAATTTATACAATATTTCAATAAACAAGAAGTTGATATTGAGGAGCTTACATTTTTGAAACAATATTTTCAGTTTCAGTTCTATTTTTCCTCCGCCAAAAAATAGTTCCAAACAAAATCAAAGCAGTATCAGGTGCCTAAGATCAGTTCCGTTTTTCTGAACGAATCAGTCTATGATTGCAATTAATTATTCAATGATTCATGATGCACAAAAAGATGCCCCCTACTGTCATAATGTAACCTGCAGAAAAGGATCACTAAAAAATCTCCACCACTAATGTACAGACTGTCAGCTTTTGGAATAAATACCAGCATTCTTGTAACATTGCTCAGCCAATCAAATCCAAAGTCCAGAAGGAACACTGTACGCAGTATAACATTCTTGAGTGCCTTATTGTTGTATTAAAATATGAATAACCACATTAAAACAAAGAAACATCAACAAACTTTTTATATCTGAATGTAAATACAGGACGGGCACACTCTGTTAGATGCAAAATACCCTTTACTTATTCACGAAGGGGACTAAAATAGCATCCTACAACGAAAAGGAACAAAGCCAAAAAAAATTAATCTATTAATGATCCATTAGTCTGTGCTGCTGAAATATTGGCCTTCTCAACACATATACCTATATACTAAAAAAGGCCATTTAAAATGATTCAGTGTCCCTGTGTGGGGGCATTAATTTTCTGTACTAAAAATATATTTTTAAAGCAGGTCTCCGTCCCTACTTTTTCTTGTGTGCGATGCATAATGGATTTCCATCTAATCCATTATGGCTGTGGCTCCTTGCCTCACCAAGGTTTTGTCTTTTTTAAATGAAGTTTTAATAAAGCACGACCGAGGGTGTCCAAGGTCAATTATAATCTGCCTTTCCCCAGGTACAGATACTTGTGCTTAGTTAAGCATAATATCTGTCAGTCATAGACCAGTAATCCATAATGTCTGTGGAGGCAAGCGAAGGCTGAAGCGATCTAACAGAAATGTTTTTGCGTTTCGACAGTGCATGCATACTACTTTGTGTGTGTGTGTGTGTGTGTGTGTGTGTGTGTGTGTGTGTGTGTGTGTGTGTGTGTGTGTGTGCTGACTATTTTTTCCTTTGACTGGCATGTAAGGTCGACATTTCCTGTTAACAAGTGGACAAAGAGGCTCACTTCATCCCCATCATTTACAGTGTGTGTCAGCTTTGGGGAATATATCTCTATGCATCATGAATAGCTTGCGAGTCAAGACAGAAAATAGGCGGGAGATATTAATTCAATATTGTGGCAGAGAGAGTGTATGTGATCCTCTCCTTGAGAAATATTTGATTTAGAAATACTTTAGTATTTACCTATTACCTTTTACCTATAAAACTAGGCTTTATTAGCTTCAGCCTTCTAAATATTACACTAGCCTGATGAAAAAATAAAACAGCTGAAACCAGCCTAAGATGGTTGGCTGGTTTTAGCTGGTCTTCCAAGCTGGTCATAGCTAGTTTGCAGGCTTCTTTAGCTGGTCAGGCTGGTCATTTATTCATTTATTTTTCTTTTCTTTTTCAACAGAGTAGGCTAAAGCTAAAGGCTAATTTAGTATAGGTTAAGATTTAGTTGCTATAGGCAACTGAACACTGAAAACAAACTGTTTTCTTCAATTAGGCATCAGATTTTTGCAAATTCATTAGCTGATCGATTATGTTAAAGCATAAGTGTCTTCAGTGGCATTTGAGCATTGAAAATAATCTGATTTCTTCAATTATGCACTAGATTTTTGGCAAATTTATAGATTAAAATAAATAAGCTTTACTAGATCTAGCCTCCTAAATACTACCTAGGTTAAGCAAAAGTTGATATAATAATGAGATAATTTAGAGAATTTGATTTTTTTCCATTAGGCGCCATAGATTTTTGGCAAATTTATAGTTATTAGCTTTATTAGCTTTAACCTCCTAAATACTACCTAGTTCAAATAATTCAAATAAGCATGTTAAAGGTAACGATAGGGGTATATATGTGCAATAATCTTATCCTCACCAGAAATCCTCTCTCTCTCTCCCCTCTTCTCACTCCCAGCTATGTACAGATGGGTCTTTGACAGGTCTACAGCTGTTCCCCTAATTGTTCATTAAGTGTTCTATTGATTCCCTGATTCGCAGTACATGTGTGTTTCAGACTGGCTTTGGTCTGAAGAGGCAGACCCGCACATCCAGCCCCTGAGATGACAGAACCGGCTCAAGCTGAAAATGCAAGCTGTCACTTTCGATCCAGCCTGTTCCCCTCTGAGGACGTGTCCAGGATTGCCTCTGATCACCTGCTAGCTTTTTATTAGCTAAACTTTTAGCATCAATCAATTAAAGTGAGGGCAGTAGCATGAAAAATTATTTAATTCCTTGTTAGGCTGGCCTGTGCCTCAGATTTCACCTGGCTGTTGGGAGAGGCTTTACGTGAGTGTTATCAGTGCAGGGAATCAGTTGCGATTACATGTAGTTTATGCGTTCAGGGAGGGTTAAAGCAAGATGGCGTACATACAGCGGACGGAGAGAGAGAGAAAAAAAATAGCTCTTGCTCATCCCTGCCGTCGACTCGAGGCAATTTTTAAAGAGATAAGATCATCTCCAATTGTGGATTGTGGCAGTCAAGCTGGTCTCTCCTCGGGCTGATCCAGATTTAATCTCCAGACAGGGCAGATCAGAAACACGGATGCCCTCACAGGCTGACCATAAATCTCTTGCCTAACAAATAGACCCTGATAAAACTGTAAAAGTTATTTAAATTCTCCTAATGGACAGATTTATCCATCTTGGTGCTCTCTGCATGCCGTGCTCAGTCAATGCTCAGCGCTGCCTCTTTGACAAAATCATCCTTTCCTATTTCATCTTTGCAGATAAAAGAACAGGTGAACAAGATTAAAAACAGACACACACACTCTGGGAAGAAAGGAGATGTATTTCTCTTATAAAGCTGAGAGAAAGACATGGGACATAACAGTGCGTCATTTTCTCCTCAATGGGTTTGTAAGAGAAAGCAATTGCAAATGTGGTCAAGAATAGAAATGAAAAATGTCCTGAACAGACAGGAAGCATTTACGTCTCAGTCTACAATTTGGCTTTAAGATTGGATGTACTTGGACTAAGTCAGTTAGTGACTTGGTGGTCTGTGTGTATCTGTATGTGTGGACAGGACTCTAATGCCACTGAGGGACTGATAATGTTCTCTGTAAAACACAATCACTCACCCCCGCCTCCTCTTTAGATAAGTCTCCAGGATCCCAATCAATACTGCACAGCCTGGTGACTTATCATCTTGTTCTGTGCGACATAACCACGCCTGTTTTATAATAATGGATTACCAGTGGGATGGTGGTAATCCAGTGGTTAAGGAACTGGGATCATAACACAAACGTGACTGTTTTGATCTAGTGAAGAGACAAAGTGCTTAAGAAAATTTATCCTAAAGTTTATACTAAATGAAAGAAGAAATATGCATTTATCTCCTATATTAATATTTATTCACCCTCATGTTGTTCCAAAGTCTAATAACTTACTTTCTTCCATAAAACACAAAAGGAGATATTTAGAAGAATGTCTAAGCTGGGTTTTTTTTTTCTTTTCCATATAATGATCGTGAAAAGGAAGGTCACCATTCTATTTATATTCTAGTAGTTGTTAATATTTTGAATTAATTTTAGCTTTCATTTTTCATGTTTTCAGATTTCATTTTAATTTTAGTTTAAGTTTTAGTAATTTTGTTGTTTAGCTTGTTATACATTTTTCATGATTAAAATATTTATTTTAAGCTTTAATTTATTTTTAGTTTTAAATGTGGTAACTTTAGTACTTCCGTTTCATTTGAGTTAGTTGTCAAGGCATTTCTAATTTCCATTCAAGTTTTATAAGTTTAAGTTTTTCATCTAATATTTTATTTCAGCTTTATTTCAATTGGAAATAAATCTTTTTTAATAGTTTTAGTTAACAATAACAATATTGCCACTTTCATTTCAGCATGAGTAAATGGCAAAATTTTTATTTTGAGGTGAACTATTCCTTGAAGAAAGCTAATGCTATTAAATGCTTATCACATAAATTATGTGAAGAACAGTATAGGCCTAAAGATTGTTGTTTGGCTCATAGGCAGTAGAGCCAAAACGATTTAAGCCTGTGCA
>CM077236.1:20743199-20763199 GCA_039654775.1 Spinibarbus caldwelli | reverse complement strand
TTATCGGTGTCGGAAGCTCGCGCCGAGGCGCTCCACGCAGCTGGCGAGGGGCTTGTGTGGCCCTGCCGCCTTTTGTTGTCATATAATGGGACGGTGCCATAAACAGCCTTGTGAAATGGTCTCAAGGGTCCTCCAGAGGAGAGCTGCATGGGGAACGAATGAATGAATGGACACTGGCAGAGGGTGGGGACACGCTGAGAGGGTTTTCTGGAACACTGCCTGTGTCAAAGCTACTCTTAATTATAACACTGATCGCTAATCAGGCTCTATGTTGAACAGTCCCCTGAGGCATATCATTACCTCGGCTTGTCAAGAGCAGGCATAACATTTTAGCTGTGCTTATACACCAAGGTTATCTACTGCCCTCGGTGCTCCAATTTCGTTGTTTGTTGCTTTGAAATACAAAAATAATGGAAGTGTCTCTTCGGGTTAATTGAGCTTACATCAAACTTTCGTTTTTCCA
This sequence comes from Spinibarbus caldwelli, assembly GCA_039654775.1. Classification (NCBI taxonomy): domain Eukaryota; kingdom Metazoa; phylum Chordata; class Actinopteri; order Cypriniformes; family Cyprinidae; genus Spinibarbus; species Spinibarbus caldwelli. The sequence goes on along the minus strand of CM077236.1, from coordinate 20,762,736 downwards.
GGAATATCAAGTCTTAAGTTGAAGTAGAGTCATCGGTGGCTGTTGTGCTGTGAATGTTAATGTTTTGTGCTAACAATGTCTTGACAGTTCTGATTGATACATTGTTTGTGTCTAACTCCTTATATTGTGCGATTTGGCGACTGTGTTCTGGGGGTGTATCATTAGTCACCATTTGTCCCTCTTTTGTGTCCACCATTCTATTCAGACAATACACTATCTAAAGGATTAGCATGCTGGCCATATTGGACAATAGATAGACTGAATGGATCTCTAAAGCCCATGTAAACTGCAAATGTGGTGACAAATGGAGCTGAAAACTTGGGGTGTCTCGATATTTTAGCTGAGACGATGATGGTTCTGACCCTACAGAAAAACAATTGTGCTTATTTTGCCTTTCAAGTCAACATGAATTCAAAATGTACTCTATTTAATTTACACTTCATACACGTTGCATTGTAAAGCATGTTATTTAAAAGATAACAAGGTTGGGCTTCATAATATTTAATCAAAATGTAGTAATTTACTTTTCCTCTGAAATGATTGTTTTTCTGCTGTCACACTGGCTACTGAATAATGTCTAAAAATAGCCAAATAAATACTTGTATTGCATTGCATTCACATTCATTCACATTCAATCTATCTCCAATCTGGTATGTAATCTCCATTTATTTTTTAAAAGATCGATTCAATTCTTGATATATATAAATGAAATATCGATATTATTATTCATTTCAAATTTGATATAATTCTTGATATATAAAATCTAAAGATACATGAAATAAGAGTATTATTTATCATTTCCAATTATATATAAAAATATGTATAATATGGTAATAATTAAAAAAAAAAGTGTTAAATGTAATTTATTTTTCAAATCTCAAAATGAATATACATTTTTTATACTGTGCAATATGTTGTGATGCCTAAATTCACATGAAATCTAAAATTTGTTGTTGCTGTTGTTTTGTTTTTGTTTAGACAAAATAGTGTAACATTTTAACACTGGCCATAACATGAAAAGAATTATTGACTTACTGGTATCAGACAGAATTTTTAGTGCAGAATGTCAGTGCATCCCTGATAAAATCAAGTCCTGCACAATTTTTGTTGAATTTCCCGTGTCACAGAAATATGTCAAAATACAAACTAAATAAACTGACTAGGACAGTCAAGATCAGACAGATTAAAAAGTAAGGGGACAGAAAATTATATGCTGGTTATCTGATTCCAAACTGCATCCCCACAATTTTTTTTTTTGTCCTAGAAACTGTACTTAGATTTAGTGTGTTTAAAGAATTGTCTATATTGTGGATTTTCTTAATGACCCTTAATGAAAGTGTGGGATAATAAACCGATGTTACAACTCCTCTTTCATTAGATCACACTCCTGCTGGTCTTGAGAAATGTCTGATTCTGAGCCAGCTGCTTCACACAAGACATGAGGCTCAACATTCAACATTTACTAAAGACACCTGTATGTCTTTATACATAAGCACAAGAAAACATCAGTATCATATTTAGTTGAATAAAATAATTTTGTTCCGCAGTACAAAAACTGACTGTTAGTCCAGTCTTTTAAATCAGTTTGGCGAGCCAAAGTGTAAAGTACACTGATGGATGTACAGCCATTTGACAAGACAGCAATTGCTGCAGCAGAGCTTAGAAATAAATTCAGTGGAGCTACTGGGCTTCAGTCCAGCCTTTAGCCCATGGCAGGTTTGTTATTTCTATAGTGCAGGCTCTTAGCGGCGAGGATGCTAACAGTAGCTATATGGAAGTCAGAGGTTCTGGCTAGGGCAGAGGGAGGGGCAGATGGGGCTTTGCTGAATGTGTCAGCTGCACAGGAACAATAATCGCAGGCCTGGTCACCGGACCGAGCATCCAGCCTTTTTCACTGAATAACTCTATAAAATGGACACCTGCCACAGCGGCCACATGTATCACTGGGGGCCCCTGTGAACGCAAGCCTGCACAATCGGGCGCGAGTCACGGCTAGTTGCTCGCTGATATATCAGATGTGAGCTTCCTCGGTGCAGGGTTCAGCACCCCAGCCAAATGTTTGAGTTATTTGTTCTTGTCATTAAACTAAACTTTATTGTGACCCTCTCAGGCTGTTATTGCACTAGTAGCACTTCTTCTGGGCCGGACTTTATCATTCCCACCATCTATGAATCTCCCAGGTTTTGCCACTGCACTTCAGTGAGCAATAATTCCTAGGCGCCCTCACACACCGGAAGGGCAGGAGCGAGTCAGAGCAAAAGGGACACAACAGATATGACAAGACACTTTCTCCCCCATTTGCTCTAGTCTTGATTTGCAATTTAATAAAACGTTCAAAGCATGGCCGATAGTCATGGCCATTTTTCCATTGCATATGTGTATGTTCAGTCCTTCAGCTTTATAAACATGGTTTGCAAGACACGTTTATTCAAATTTTTGTTTTCTGTGCTCTACATCAACGGCCATTTAAATGTACATATTGAAAACGGTAATAAATAAAAGAGGATTATTTGAATACAATAAATTTTGTATTGTTAAACCTCACAAAGATTGACAGTAGTTCACCGAAACAGATTAGACAATTTAACACATTAATTACAATGAACTGAAATACATAAATTAATGCATGTAACTATGGCTGTTTTTAACTCAACACAGTGTGTTTAAATATAGCGTTCATGGTGCGACACACTGAAAACTAAAAATAATGAAACATAACAAAAACATTTAACATAAATTAGTATATATAAAGCTACCAAATTAAAATTTTATGTTTAGATTTTAAATTACGATTTAAATTGGGAAATAATTTTTAATTGTTTGACAGTCCTAGTAAATATATTAAATAAATAAACAAACCAAAACAACAAAACAGTATAACTGGATAACCGATTATCCCTTTTTTATTGTATGAATACGCTGTACTTTATTTCATTATCATTCAACCTCCTCAGTGTTTTAAAACACTGTATACTTTAATGACTACACATTTCAATAAAATGTGTGAGTGCAAAATACAAAAACATCCAGGAGATACAGTATATGCTGTCTAGAGTATTCAAGAAGGATACAACGCGGTCATAGAAAATATAAACTGCAGATAAACGAGGTGACATAAAACTGCAGTCCATGCCCTGTCATACTTGGGTGCTTTCCAAGTCAGGAGAGATAGAAAGAGTGATTTAATTTACCAAATATGAATAGCTATCCTATCTTACTTACCTGTGACCTTACAGGGCAAATACGATCATATTCAGGTAAAATTAAATAAGGCTGAATGACAAGATCATCATTATATGTGCTGAATGACGCTACAATGTGACTTTACAGACAGAATCTGACCCCCTGTAAAAGCCTAAAATGTTTCCTCTTCAGAAATGACATTAGTTATGCTAGAACGGTTCACCGCTTGGTAAGTTTCTCAAAGACAGCATTGCTTTGGCAGATGGCCCTTCACTTTCCCTGTCACCTCTTTACCAATCAGCTAAAAATGGCAAGTTTTTGCTCTTTAAGGTGGCGGGACATAACCTGTCCATGGAACATAAATGTGTCAGGTCTTTTTGTCTAAGATGAACTGAGCCCCGCATGCTTGCCTTCATAAAAAAGGTCTTTAAACCTACGTCTAGGTTCTCTTTCCAGGGAAGCATGAGATTAAAGAACAAGGGACTCAGCTTGGTAAACGTAATGGATTGCCAGCGAAAGTTTAAATGCGCCATCGGTCTGTGGTAGGGGAGGAAGAAGGCCATTATGCAAAAGAGAGCCACGCAAGTAATCTGCACCTTGTCTCTCAGGCTCGAAAGACAAAGAACACACAGCCAGACGGCCCTGATTGCTTCTTAAGAAACCCTCGCACACAGACGCCATGATGGATTCTCAAATTTTGACTGTTAATGTGTTTGAATGAAAATTATTTATACATTTCCGCAAGGCTTGAGCACATGCTTAGTGATTACTCTCTACACAGATGGAAGCGGAGGTATCTGGGAAATGTATTCCCAGATTAAGGCCTGATTGCAGATCAGAATGAGTCCTACATGGACTGCTTTGCCCGACTCAATGACAATTCTGATCCCTGACAAGACGTCTTCGTATCTTCTGTTATTAATGCACTCTGCGCAATTGCGGCGAACGCCTGTGTGCAAAATGCTCACGTGGGGATTGTGCTTGGTGGAGGGTGTTTAATACATTCCACTGCCGACGGGAAGAGGAGATCCTTGAGCGTTTTCATCCTCGAGGTGATCAAAATAGAATCACATATGTAAGATCTACATGCGTGATAATAATACGGTCAGAGTCAGGCATTTATCAGCTCACCGAATCTCTGGAAAAGATGAGAGGAGAATGAGCCACCGAGGAGAAGACAAGTGGAGGGGAGAGAGAGAGCAAAAACAGATGACTTTTTCATCTAACATATGCACAGATGCAAGGACTCTCACACTCTTTTATGCATGCGTTCTTTATAATAGTGCTCACATCAGGTCATAGGGTTCCTGTGTTCCTCTATCTAGCCTGTCTGAGGTTATCAGCAGACCCTGGAAATCTTTTGCATGTGGAGGCCCATAGTGATTCCAATTTTAACAAATGAAATGATGCTTTAAATATTAAAGTAAAACTGCCGGTAGGTAGCGGTAAGTGACTGAGGCATACATTCAACCGATTTTATTCACTTTTCACGTTTTCACTGCATCCAAAATTGCATACTCTCTGAGTAGGTACTTTCTTCTTTTGAATAATTACTGTGCCACTTGAAAAATAAAAGTATGTTCTGTGCAGTATGAATGTGTGAAGTGTAATTGTCATCCAGATGTATTTGCCATGTTGTTACTGTCAGTTGCGTCACTTCACTGCCATTCACAATTTCTCTCCCATAGCCTCATGGGATAGCATACACTCTAAAAAATGCTGGGTTGTTTCAACCCAATTTTGGGTCAAATATGGACTAACCCAGCTGTTGGGTTAAATTTTTACATTAAATTTTTAACCCAAAAGTTGGGTTAGTCCATATTTGACCCAAAATTGGGTTGAAACAACCCAGCATTTTTCAGAGTGTAGTGTCCATTGGATGCACACTTCTCACCCAAAGTAGTAGGTCACCCAGGTACTTTTCACCTGCTGTTTTACGAATACTGTGAATTTGGACATAATACTCTTGTCACATACTGTTTTTCGCCTACTATATAGCAGTGAAGTGTGCAATTTCAAATGCAGCCACTGTCTTTATGAATGGATCATTAATTCATTGACTCATCCAATCTGTTCTAAAACACAGATTCATTCCATAACAAAACACCGCTGTATTTCCATTTGCAAAACTGAGCAAAAAAAAAAACAAAAAAAAACCCAGATAAAATTGGATTTATAACTTAACATAATAGTTCTTGGTTTTTGGACAGCTGTTTAAAATCAACATCATATTTGTAGTCGTGCTGATATTCTCATGTGATATATGTGCGATACTGTACAAGACAAGACAAAAAAATTCATATTGTTAAAATAACAATTGCAATATCTTCGCAGATGATACATAAGCTATATCACACTGGCTGCAAATAAAATAAGAAAATAAAGAAATAGTCCACCCAAATTATGTCATTGTTTAGAGTTTTAAAGTAGAATGTAAAGTAAAAAGATTTTAAGCGTCAATTTTACACAAAGTTGTATGGCTTCAGATAACTTTGCTCAATTCGTAAGGACTACTTTTGTGACGTGCATTAAATGTAAACTCCATATCAGCATGCACAAGTTCAGAAGTGTGAATAGGACAGAAAACAAGATTATCTGAATGAATGCGTCATACAATGAGTCATACAATTTTGAGTTTGACAGCCTGGTTCCTATCCACTTTCATTATATGGAAAAGAGCAGCTCATACATTCTGCTAAACTTTTCCTTTAGCATTTCATGTAAGAATGTAAGTTTTACTGGTTTGGAATGACATGAATGTTAAAAAAGGATGACATAATTTTCATTTATGTGTGAACTATCCTTTTGAAATAAGGTCTCCAGTGGAATATAATGACTGAAAGCAATACATGTTTGTGAACAATCTGCTAAAACGTACCCTGACAAGGGATAATTAGACTCTTTTTTTTAACCCTGTAATTTTAACATATGAAAAGTGTAAATTTACTCAAAACCTCCACCCATCTGCCTAAAGCATCCTCTGTAAGTTCCGTCTGCTCCCCAGACCCCTAAACCCTTCACGGCATCCCAACATCAGACAACCCCTCAGGCTGCACCCCTCTTTCAACCTCCCTTGACAGTTATAACCGCACTGAATCTCGTCTCTAGGCTCCGGTTTAGACCTGATTTGAATACGGGCTTGTTTTATGGAGGCAGGTAATTGGAAGAGGGTGATTTACTACAGTGTATACAGGGCCTGCATCCAACAAAATATCTGGAAGCAGGGAATAATCACTTCCCCAGCCGTCGTGACATTTATCTGGACACAGGTATATTTTAAACACCCTGCGTTGACAGTGTTGACTATTAGCCGGGAAATAAATTATTCACCACTTACAAGGGGAGAAAAAATGAGAAAATTCTCCTTTCTACAGCCATAACAGGACAAAGCAGCATGTCCGGGAAAAAAAGAGGAGTGAGGGAGGCAGTCATTTTTCGTTCAATTACAGAAGGCAAATATTTATTATTTATAAGTACTTGCCTTGTATGGGCTTAAATGTTATTTATGAACCTGTTGCATAGTGATTTCCAATGTAACTCATTATTTTTCGCCAGAGGGTGTTGTAAAGGAGCAAGGATATATTTAATGACACTCTGCTAGTCGGCGCAATTACACTGTAATCATTATGTAAAATGTGCTATTAATTAAACCAATTTTCTGCTGGGAACACTCTTTTCTTCAGGGCTTCATCTTCATCGTTCAGCATTGTCTCCTGTGTTTTTCTCCCCTCCTCTATAATGTTGTGACTTGGGCACATACATATTTATAAAAGAAATTTTCATTAGCACCCCTCGTTAATAGGACCACATTAATATGGAGATGTGCTGGGCAGTTTGGTGGATAATAAAATCTAAACTTTCTTATGGCCTCCTTTTTTTTTTTTTTTTTAACTGGGGGCGGTGCTCTTGTGGTAACCTACCTACCCAACTAATTAACTCTCTTCATTTATTTAAAATTTTCAAATCAGCTCCATTATAACATACTACAAGAGAAACACAATTATTTGCATGGTCCAAGTAATGATGTATATTACAGATACAGTATGACATTTAAAAGGCACACAATCAACATTGACACAACCTCCATTCAAATAATTTCATCACAAAAACACAACCAACCTTTTGTTGTTAAGTACCACTGCTTGTAAGAGTTTAGAGAGTGCAACGTCTGACCTTCTTGTTTCTTGCTATTCTACAATATGTAAATGTTGTTGTTTACAACTTCTTGGCACATCTTGTGTTTGCTCTTGACTGAAACAATTCAATATTTTGAGCACAACCTTTACTTTGCAAATGTGATGTTGCTGTATGGACAGCTTGAGGTTGAGGACTATGGTGGCAGAGATCACATCAGGTTCCTTGTAGAATGGCACCATGGCCTAATGTTTATTCAATTAGTTATAAATTTATTTTCTTTTCAGAGGAGGACAAAATGATGTCCTATTGTTTTGAACTTTCACTTTGTACAGCTGAACAGAGCTGTGACTTAAAGGGATCCCTAGCTAAAATAAATAAATTAATTAAAAAAATAAAAAACATACTTCCAATCCATTAACATAATTATTGACATCACTTAGTGATATAAAATTATAATTAAACTTTATTTTGAGCATTTCTTTGTTCCACAATGCACATTTCTTAATATTATGCCTAAAATGTGTTTTAATGTCACTATTAATAAGGATTGTATGTTTAATATACCAAAAGGAATTTTTGTTAAGCACATATATATGTAAATGTATGTAAATTTGTTTTTCACTAGGGATAATTAATTAAAAATTAATATTCTGTCATCATTCTCAAGTCATTTCAAACCTGTATGACTTTCTTTATTCTGTAGAACAAAATGTACTTAAAAAAAAAAAAGACACTAAAACATTATTCAAAATATGTTCTTTTATGTTCCACAGAATAAAGAAAATCAGCTTTGAAACAACATTACAGTGGATACATGATGACATTATTCATTTTTGGTTGAGGATCCCTTAAACTACACTGACAACAGAATATAGGTTAGAAAAAGTGAAAAAAGTGCTCTAAATTAGAAAAAAAAAAAAATAAATTAAAAAAAAAAACGTCCGCACAAACAAGGGACATAAACTACAGCTCAGAATTTTGGAGTCAGTAAGACTTTTTAAAATTCGTAATACTTTTCTTTAGTAAGGATGCATTAAATTGATCAAAAGTGATAGTAAAGTCTTTTATAATGTTATAAAAGGTTTCTATTTTAAATAGATGCTGTTCTTTTAAACTTTCTATAATTTAAAGAATCCCAACAATATATATCAGTGCAACCGTTTTCAGTACTGATAATAATAAGAAACATTTCTTGAGCACCAAATCAGCACATTAAAATGATTTCTGAAAGATCATGTGATACTAGAGTAATGGCTGCTGAAGATTTGGCTTTCACAGGAATAAATATTTTTCCATTTTAACATTTATTTTAATATTTTTAATATTTTAATATTTTTCCATTTTAAAATATATTAAAATAGATATAAATATATTAAAACAGTTATTTTAAATTATAGTAATATTTCACAATATTACTGTATTTTTAATCAAATAAACAATGACTTAGTGAGCATAAGAAACTTCCTTTAAAAATACTTAAAAATCTTACCAACCCCAAGCATTTGAAAGGTAGTGTTGTACATAAGTAAACACAAAATACACACAATGAAGACCCCATTAGAATCTTTATAACCCACACTTGATTTTCTCAGCCAACATAATAGTAGGCTTTTGATTACATCAGGTAAACAGTAGGCAATATCATGATTTTTATCGCAATCTTGAATTACAATATTTATCTTGCACAATCTGTTGCAGCCCAATATTTGAATGAACAGATCCCATTACAATCCATTTTCCTCCAGCCTGGTGTCATATCAGACTACTATGATTAATAAACTAACATCAAGACTATATTATGACCAGAAAGGCTGAAGTACATTCAGGAGAGAATGAGCGAGAGAGGTAGCAAAGGGAGGACACAATTGTACATCGGGAGCATTATGTACATGATCATCCTCACCCTCATTCCTACAGATGAGCACATTATTAGAACATACTCCATATCTGTTTGGATAAGCAGAACGCATGCGTGTGATGGATGAGCCTGTTTACAGATGAGGTGGGATAATGTTAGGGTGAGCTACACCACCGATTGTGCCGGTAATGAGCCCTTCGCTGGTCAGGTGCACAATGAGGGCCAGACAGATTACACCGCCCCGACCGGCACAGAAGGCAATCTTCTAAACAGCTTTAGATTGATAGAGTTACCGTCCTACACTCAACGATTGTAGAGAGGTGACTCCAGTTTACTTTCCTTGGCAAAATATGAAATTAAAGCTTTGTAGAAGAATATGTGGGGGAAAGTAAATTTGGCATCATTTTTTATGTGTCATAATATCTGCGTAAAAATACATCCGTCCGGGATGTTTTTACCTATATTACAGCTGCATGCACTCACAAATAACTGTTACCAATGGTGCTACTTTATATTTAATAAACATTAATCTTCATTCATTCATTATGTGTATACATTTGTTCTTGTATTTTAATAGATAGATAGACAGACAGACAGACGGATAGATAGATAGATAGATAGATAGATAGATAGATAGATAGATAGATAGATAGATAGATAGATATACCTATAAAAATAAATTTAAAAAATATAAAATTTAGTTTGATAAACATAGGGGATAACAGTAAACTTACATTAATTTTAGTTACAAGATATTATTTAATAAATCATGTTTATATATGTTTATATCATTTTAATATCTATATAACCATTATAATCTAAAATTTTATGCATCAAATAAATAAAAAAAAATTAAAAAATTAATAAATGTGATGACATTAAACATTTTTAATCCAAATGATTAAATAAAATAAATGTAACATTTTAAAATGAATTCCTTTATTTAGTTAACCTAATAGGATCCGTAAAACATACGTCTAAAATTATTCATATGTAAAATAGTTTAGATTTTAGAAGCTGCAGAGAAGTTAATAATGTACGTTTCAGTGTACATGCAAATCAATAAAATGTATATGTGCTACAACCAACTTTAGGAACGAATACGATTACTAATGCGATCACTTTGGAAATAATGATTCATTTGATTCTTTGTGTATTACATTGGAAAATTTTAATTTTATAACTTAATGAAAGTTTTGAAACTCATTACAAGCCCTGAAAGTAAAATAAAAGGCAGCAAAAAGTTTTTGGACACAGCAAGTCTGATCAATAACAAAAGCACCTGTTTGGGCCTGGTCAGAAGGAATAAATCAATAGGCTTGTAGAAAAATGGTGAAACAGGGAAGGTTAAGTGTTCGGAATAAAATATGTTCCCTGGAGCATGTAAAAAGAGTCATGGAAAAGAGAGCAGGGGGTTCTCTGCATAAGTCAATGGTCCCCTCGTCATCTTTCTCCTCATGTCACGGGAAATAGACTGATGGATCACTTCCTGTTGTCACTGCTTGAGACTTGTGACAATCAGTGAAATGATTGTGTCTGCCTGCAAACATAGGCTCATAACTGATAGCCTAAACCCCGAAGACTCTACTCACCATGTGCAGTGATGGAGCATTGGATTAAAATCACTCCCGATGAGGAGGAGCCACCACCATTTATTATGTACTTCCCCCGGCGCTCTGCCATGCTCCCTGCTCCCCGAACCCCCAACTGGAATTTTCACCACAAGAACACATTATGGTAATCAGACAGTATGTGTGTATAGGAATCAATCAACAGGAAAGCCATGGCAAAGAGTTATGACAGTACAAAGTCTGTTTGTAACTTTTGATTAATGGAATATTTACCATGGGGCCGCTTGAGAATGAGGAAGGCACGAGGTGGACTTGGGGGTTAACCCCAAAATTTCCATTTAAATGCAGGAAGGGAATGGGCCATGGAGCCCAACGTACAAGATGCTCTGTTGTGGCCAAACCAATTTGCTAACATACAGCATGCGTTTGGATTAGATGAATAACCTAGGCAAGATTCATCTCATCTTCATCATTATCATCAAGATCATGCTCCCAATTGCCGTATAGCCACTCGACTGATTTATGCAGCTCTTTTTCCTTTTGTTATACCATGGCATACAAATATGTACGTCCCTGTAAGGTATTTTCAGCCAGCAAATGAAAAGTAATCAGTCTTGGGATGTAGAAAGCGCAGGGCTTTATGAAGCTCGCATTGAAGTATTTCAACCAATGTGCTATGACCCAAATATAAATAATCTGTCCCTAAAACAGAAAAAAACAATGTTCATCAATAAGGCAACATGTTAAGAAAACTGCAGAATGTCACCGTAAACTGTAAAGCAATTCAGCAGCTGTATGAAATGTAGCAACGCTTCATCATCTCGTAACATTAACAAGCATTTTCTCTCTTGACTAATGAAATCATGCACTGTAAAAAAAAAAAAAAAAATTAAAAATAATAATAATAAATTGAATACAACAGTTTGCATGGCTGTTTTGAGTTAAATTGGTCTACTTTATTACTTTATTAATTATAAATTGTTACTGGCATGACTTTAAATTGTTAAATGTAATGTGCTTCATAGTGTTTTCTATAAGAAATTTGAGAGAGCAACATGGAGAGCAAAGTGCTTGTTTTAATCTAATGACAGATAGAAAAATTCTCTCAACATTTGTTAATATTTAATTGATCATGCACTGAAAACAATAATTTTCTTAGCATTTTTAGTATCAGTAATTGTATCTTGTTTTCCGGTAACAAAAATATCTAAAAATCCCTAAAACAAAATAAATTTCATTGAGACTCATATCTGTGTACGAACCATTTCTTTATCTCTTCCAAACTTTTTTTTTTTTTTTTTCAAACATAAACCTGACTCTAGCATGTTAATTTTATGCTTTAAAAAGCCCTTTGTCAATGGCAAAAAAATGAAGCAAGGCCGTAACCATGTCTTGAACACTGGGGGGGATCAACTAATAGACAGACAGATAGAGAGAGACATACAGATGAAGGTAATTCACACATGTAGTTTGCATTACTATTTTTATCATAAAACAGTTGACTAACAATAAATCCTTTGCAACTTCCAGCTCTCATTCAACTTTAAATTGACTTTTCGCACTGTAATTTGTGCTCTGCTTCTGTGAACAATAAACCCCATATACTTTGATTTGATTGGCCATCTCAGTTATTTTGACATTGATGAGTGTTGTTAGAATGCTGAGGCAGATCAGACTGAAAATGTAATTATTAAAGCTTTTTGTCTTTCTAACAACAAGAGCGCTGCATAATCAGTGCAAGAATTTCAAATATGGGTGGGGGGGGGGGGGGGGGGGGGGGTATATACAGTATACACAAACAATAATCAAGTAACTCTGGTTATTTTATAGTATTATTTATCTGAGTTATTTCACAGTGCATGATCACTCACCTGTAAACATCACTCTATATATTAGCGCATATCAGTGAGACAGGCATTTGAACCTCTTCAGATATTAGATTTGCAAAGGTGCAAATTGTTTGTGGAATCTCCATTCTGCCCTTTCTAATGTTGTCATTAGCAATCAGCTCACTAGGAAAACAGGGGCGGGAGAGGGGAGGAAAATCATTTGAACTCTTGATCAACGATAGATTGGCCCGTGCACCGGGGTCATCACTGGGCCAGGATGACAGTTCACGTCAATACCAGGGGCAAGAAGGTGGCCAAGGCAAGGCCCCGGGGGCCTCGTTCAGAGGCCTGAACTTAGGATGCTGAGGATTAAGGGTGGTTGACAAGACATTGGCAGTCTTTTTCTGCTGAAGGAGTTGCAGAGAAGAGGATTATCGTGGGCTGACAGTGTTGTTGCTACTTGCTGACAGTGGCAACCTGTAGCCGCCCCGGTCACCGGTCCAACCTCGTCACCTGCCGCTGTCAGGACCATGACAAGATGCTGAGGTATGGAAGGGTGTCACTTTCCTTCCATTCTTTCCCATTCGTATCCCATGCTGCCAACCTGATCCTATAGCCGAACTCAGGGGGCATGGCATCCTGCTCATTGATGTTTGAAGTATTGAGTTATTGATATACTTCTCAAAGAGCTTCATTGATCCCAGCGCAGACAACACACTACAGTACATGCATACTAGAAAAGCTACACGAGTTCACTTGACTCCCATTCGGCTACATTAATTCTCCAGTGGGAAAGGAAAAAAGGTTGCGGCATGCAATTGTAGGATAAAAACAAAAGGAATGGAGTTGTATGTGGAAGCCATTAAGATATCTCAGTTTGACACATCCAATCCAGACAAAGGCTTCACTGGGAGGCAAAAAAGTAATGTCTTCCTGCATGTCCCACCTCACCTAACCCTGCGCTTATGAAATATCACTCCCCAGCTTGCTTTGCCTTAATGGCTTAAGGGGTATTTGAAAAGTTTGGCAACTTGTCAAATGGATGGATTTGACAGATATATGGAGTCGGGGTCATTTCTCTCACGCTTGCAGGGATCGGCGAAACCTCTCGCAATATCCCTGTCGGCTGATTGAGGACTTAGTTTGGCCGTACGCCACTAAAGCCCGGTGTGTTCCAGCGACTGCCTGACACACGTTAGCAGCGTATATGTTATTCCATATTCTGTGTGCCGCTCCCGGGGCAAGGGAGGGCTCGGCAGACTGGGATCCTTGCGCGCCGCTAACCCCGACTCCATCGCTATCAATTGTCTTTGAACAGCTCCGATCATCACCTCAATTATCCACTGTCCAGCCCATCTGATAGCTTTCTGGCCTACTATAACTTCTCTGTCGATGAACATGGAATAATGACAGCCGAGGGATGGGATGTGGAGTCTAGCGCACACACATTCACCCACACACACATTCATGCACAACAAAAGCCTATTCCACTATACCTGTAGAAAATCCATTTACCGACCACTGAGGTGGTTGGAGCTTTCGGCTGTATTTGAAAATGGAATTGATCTGTATTCTGTCCCTAAAGCAAGAGTGAGAGCAACTCATTTACAGTCCAAATACAAACTTCTATATGTATATAACAGGGCTGAACTTATTTCAAAGAAAACAAATGCAGGAATATTATTTTCAAATTAAATTACCGTTAGATTGTAGACCCCAGAAAGCAAACAAAATGATATGTAGTATTATAAATAACAGATTATGACTATGGCAACTATCTAAAGAAATAGCCTATTCAAAACCATTAAGAAAAAATATATAATAATAATAATATTATTATATAATATTATATAATATATATTAAATGTATATATAAAATACTAAAAATAAAATTAACAATTAATAAAAATTGTTTAAATAGTAACAAGCAAGTAACACATTTATTATTATTATTATTATTATTATTATTATTATTATTATTATTATTATTATTATTATTATAGGAGAGGATATAAAGGATAATGTATTATATAATAGCTATTATATCTATTATATTAATTTGTATTATTATTATTATTATTATTATTATTATTATTATATAAATTTATATAATATACAGCGAAAAAGAGGGCCAGATACACTGCTCTGTGTCTTTTACACACTAATTGCTAAGCAAAAGTTCTAAAGTGCTAAGCAAAACATATGTAGACATATTAAAGTTTGTTAAAAACAAATACCTAATGAACAGGTCCTACTGAAAGCTTTACAAACTGTATTTGTAATTATCATTTTAAATATCATTAAAGATATACCATTTTACTGTTAAAAATACAAAGCATCATCTCTAATTGTTTACTTTGCACGGTATGTGGAATTATAATAATTTGGTAAGACATTTTATCTAAGCCTTTATTAATGAAATGCACACATGTAAATGTATGGCTGAGCGCTAATGCCTTATAAAATGAGTGCCTATTAGCATTCCTCTTTGGCTTGTACATTTATAAACATTTTGTTTTGGTGAAGGGTCATCTCTGTATTGCTCTGTCTCTGCAGGCTATAATAAACGAGTGTAATTATGGTGGCTGATTGGTTGGAAGGTCATTGCTAATCCTGTAATTTTTCATCTATGTTTGGATTTGCTTGTGATGAATGTTCCCAGCCTTTAGAGTATTCCTCCTCAGATTACTCCATGCATAGAAATGCAACAGCAAATAAAGCTGTTGGCTCCCTGTTGTTTTTCTCCACTGAGGACGTATTAGTAAATGAACAAATGAGATTTGTCATTTTACAGGTTAGGCAGAACTTCTCATTATAATATTCAATACACTGACTGTTTAAACTGTGATGACAAATGCTATGGCAGTAAGATATTTTAAGTAACAACCTGTTCAAAGGTAAATTAACATGATATGCTCCACACAGGCATAATTTACAATAAAAAAATTATGCTTATACAGAGGAACTGTCAAGCTGGAGTGTGATTTTTTTTTTTTTTTAATTTTATTTAATGTATTATTTTTTCATAAATTTGGACAATGTGTCAAAACTGCAAATTGGCATTTTTATTTATTTATTTATTTTCTTTCTTTCTTTCTTTTTTATTCTTTTGTCACTCCAGCTGTACCAAAGCCCAATATCAAGAGCAGATAGATGATAGATAGATAGATAGCAAGTAACACACTGAATTAAATGTACAGTATAGATAAAATGATAGATAGATAGATAGATAGATAGATAGATAGATAGATAGATAGATAGATAGATAGATAGATAGATAGATAGATAGATAGATAGATAGATAGATAGATAGATAGATAGATGAATAGATGGATAGACGGATAGATAGATAGACTGGGATATGTTCACACATATTGTGCATAAATAGAAACTCTAATAACAATGTGCAAATACCTATAAGTGGTTCTTGTTACTCCCTAATAACACCACAACATGGACACTACTGTGTTGCTGTGTGTGACCTCTAAAGGATATATTTGCTTAATGGAGAAAACTGAATGCACAGACTTTGTCTTAGCAGTTATAAAGCAATGCATAAAGTAAATGCATTCTCTCCGAAACAATGCTCCTGATATTCCAGTTAAAGGACCTACTAACTTTCCCATTACATACAAGCTATGATCACTCACAGCAACTTGTTTTATCAGACTGATCTTTTAACATTTTTATGGTTCTGGTAAAGGGATGCAAATTCTGAGGTGTCAAATCAATCAGTCTAACTCTCAACAGAACCTTAAATACAGCAATAAAACAGCCCAAGAATGTAATTCACCTCAGTGAAACACTCAACATGTCCCTCGTGATTTAAACCACCTTTGGCATGGGCGCCTATCACAGTTGCAACACATTTTCTCAACCAATTGTGCATTACAGTCTTCTAATGGTCAAGTCAGACAGAGTAACTTATAGCAGCTCATTAAAAGGCTCCTCTCACTCTCTTCCTATCTCTCCCTTTCAAACTCTCCCTCTCTTCCTCTTTCTCTCCATTTCCCTCGCTCTCAGTGGACACAATGTCTCCTGCCTATTTGCAGTGATTTCCGCAGGTTGAATTAATGTGCTGTCAGGCCTGTTTCAGAGGCAGCTAGCTGGCAGCTTTCCTGATCCTTGGCTGATCAGCTACTCGTCTGCAGCAGAGGTGTCTAGCCTGCTAGCCAGTGAGCCGTTCAGTGGGCAGAGAAAGGGGAAATGGGAGATAAGACGTGGGGGGTTCCCACCGATCCATTCGTCTATCCATTCACTGACAGGCTGAGAAAAGTCATGATGGACGATGCCCTTTCAAAGTCAGACAACATTTTCTCTCTGTCCCAGAGCTGTGGCCAGGTACTGTATCTGTAAAGCTCAGTGAACTGCAAGCCTTTGGTCATTCAAGCTATAACAGTTTAAATATAAGTAAACTGATCAGGCACGGGCCAGTTGACTAGAAACAGCACCCATAAAAAATGTAAGAAAAATGTAAGAATATTTGTTATTATTAATTTTATTGTTTTGGCTGTATTTTATTTATTGCATAGAGAAAAAAAAAAGTTTTTTTTTTTTTTTAAGTTGTAAATAAAGATTATTGGAATATGTTAAACAAGACAATACTATTTGCAATTTCTTTGTAATCATTTGCGAAATTTACTACCAATTTTTAAGTATTTTTTTTAACAAGTGTATTACAATGGGCTTTAATAATGATACTTTGTTCAATAATTAAAATGCAAAGTGAAATATTCCTGCATACTCTGATCTTGCTAATAAATAGCAAAATCCTGTTTATTCTCTGTAAAAATAATAAGAAAGTCACTATTTGGCAACATTTATTTATTTATTTATTTATTTATTTTGGTAAAAATTTACTTGCAATTTCTGAATGATTTATTTTTTCTATTTTTCCTTTTTTTTCAGCGTGTTAGAATATTTATTTACCTTTAGTGGGCTTTAATATTGATATTCTGTCCAATAATTTTCAAAGGCAAATCAAAATATTCCTCCATGCTCCAATCTTACTAATAGATAGCAAAGGCTTGTGTTTTCTCTGTAAAACTAATTTGAAAATTTCTATTAGAAAACATTTAATTTGGTAAATTACTTGCCATTTCTTTGTAATTGTTTGTGAAATTTCCTAACAATTTCTGAGTGCATTTTCTTCAGTGTGTAAGAACATTTCATTTACCTTTTGGCGGGCTTTAATAACGATATTTTGTTCAATATTTATTCAAAGGCAAATGAAAATATTTCTCCATCCTCTGATCTTGCTAATAAATAGCAAAGACTTGTGTTTTCTCTGTGAAAGTCTCTATTTGGCAACACAAAAACTTAGAAATCACTTACCCAAAATGAAGACTAAACAGCCTCTATAATCTCATTCATTTAGTAATGCCTAATCAATGGCAAGCAACATTGAAGGGTCTAGTTCAGCCATTGATCGCAATCTCTCAATTCTGCCTCAACAACAAGCTTTGTGGGAGGGACAGATTGAGCGCAAGTTCGCATTAATAGGCTTTGGGTTCTTTAATCTAGACTTCCTCTTGTGATAGTGCTTTTTTGGAGTTGGGGACAATCCGAGGCTTGTCTTATTACCCCTGTCACCTGGTGAGATCGGCCCCTATTCCCCAGCGCCACGTCCCAAACCTTAATCCAATTTGTTCGGCCCCCTTGTCCATACCCGCAACAAAATTAAAAACCCTGTGCTGCAAAAACACCTTACTTTTCTAAGGTATTGGCTCGCTGTGCTAGACTAGAAACTTCATTTATTCTGGCTAACTTCTCAATTATCTTCCCAGTAGTGGAGATGTGTAAAAAGCGCGAAAATCAATACGATTCCATTCCCCTCGTATTGGAAGGGGAAAAATTAATGAGATAGGACACTCTCTTAATCAGAAATAAATGTTTTAATTCAGATAATGACATAGTTTTCCCTTGCAGAGGGATGACAAATGCCGGGCCAGCAGTCTGCTCGCGGGCCGTTTCAATTTTATTGTAAATATAAAAGGTATTGATCGGCGAGATGTACAAACCCTATTGCTTACAAAAGCCATTTGGGGGGCCTGGGAAAACTATTAAGCGTGGGGTCAGAAATCAATAAACAACACTAAAACGTGGCCGCGCTTGCCCCGGCTGGCACCTTGGAAAGCAAAATGGCAGGCGTAGTGACAGAAATGTCTGTGGTGGGTAACGGGCAGGGATGATGGGGTCAGGTGTATAATCATGGAGAGGGCTTTGACAGCCACCTCACACCCTCTTTGACACACACCAGCTCACCAGCTTGTCACTACCTCAGGTCTGTTTCACTGAGCAGCCGGACTGACGCATCTAATGGAACATCTAATGACTGTCTATCACCGGCCTCTCTGGATCGCTCCTTATAAATATTCACGTTTGAATTGTAAATAAACTATATTTGTACTCTGGTGTTTATTAAAACTATTTTAGGAAACCATGAAAAAATATTTAGACTCTTTTGGTGGTTTCCCAGAGTAATAATTTGATTTGAACAAAAAAGTCATGTTCTCCATAGTGGCGTCTTTTAACAAAAGAAAAAAAAAAAAAAAAAAGTAAAAGTAAAAAAAACAAACAAACATATATATATATATATATATGTGTGTGTGTGTGTGTGTGTGTGTGTGTGTGTGTGTGTGTGTGTGTGTGTTTATATATATATATATATATATACACATACACAAACATACACACACACACACACACACATATATATATATATATATATACACACATGAAAAATACATTAAAAATCACAAAATATTTATATATGAAAATAAATTACAAAACTAAATAAATTACATAAAAAAGTGCATTAAATATCTGCAGCTGTACTACATACATATATTATGTAGTAATAATACTAATAATAATACTACTAATAACATGTACATCTGTGTTTGTGTGTGTATGCACTCACAGTCAGATATACATATACATATACACAGGCCCGACAC
>CM077236.1:20510699-20738199 GCA_039654775.1 Spinibarbus caldwelli | reverse complement strand
CACCGCGGCAGCCCCTGGGAGCTGAACAGGCTGCGGATGGGAGGACAGGGCCTCGTAAAGCCCACAAATCTTTTCTAATTCTCTGCCGCTGAGCAGCACCCGGGCTCCATTCGCTCTCCATAATGGATAAATAATAGTTAAGAATCAGGCTGTTAGGCTCAATTTTCTCACCCTTACTCGCTCTCTCTTTCTCTCCCGCCTCTGTTTTGTATTTATGGGAGCATGCGGTTATGCACTCATCTCGATTTTCCCTGATCTTTCTTTCTTTTTTCACTCTTTTTCCCTCTTTCTTCTGTTGGAAGATGAGCAGAAAAGCATAGAGAAATAATTTGCTAAGATAATGCAATTCCATACACAATCTTCCCACAGTATTTTCCATGTAAACATCCCACGAGATGTAACTTATCTATGCTAATCATAGTTAGCACCTAGCTAAATTAACCTTTCGCAAATGACACCTCCTTCACTACATAAGAGAAATTTTTTACAAAGATTACACACTCCCATACACAATTTTCCCACAGTATTTTCCATGTAAACATCCACCAAGCTGACACTTCTCTATGCTAATCTTATAACGCTAAGCTAAATTAACCTTTCACAAATCACATCCCTTCACAACATAAGGGAGACCATAGGAATAATGAATTTCCAAACCCAATTTTCCCACAGAATTTTCTACGTAAACATCCTCCAACTCGACACTTATCTATGCTAATCTTAGTTAGCGCCTAGCTAAATTAACCTTTCACAAATGACACCATCCGTTCACTGCATAAGGGACTTGTGAAATGATCGTTTGTGAGAGGATGTAGATATTTAGGAGAAGACTCAAATTAAATATGCTCTGGCAGAACGTAAATTTCCGTTTTATGTGGCAATACTTCGTGCTAATTGTTTCCCTGCACCTTGATCCCATAATTAGGACCTTGCTAATTATCTAATTAGCCGGTAGCAGAAGGGCAGGTTGACGGCAACATTTTAGCCATCGTTCAGTGGCTCATTATCCTTGAGAAAGTCACCGTGTGCCCATCTCCCCCACCCTAACCACATACCCGTCGGGCTCAGGGAAGAGTCCACGCTGCTCCGCCACCCTCTGCATTTGTCAAGCTGTCTGTTACAATGGCAAGTTTGCCACATCACAAAAGTCCCTCTGACAGCCAAGTTTATATTGCATTGGGAGTCTGTATGGGTAGAGAGACACGAGAAAGACTGGGGAGAGAGGAAAAGGGGGGAGCCAGAGTTAAAGAAGGCTTGAAAGTGGTAATTTATAGTTGGTGGGTTTGATTTGCACTAGCGCTTCTGTCTTCTGCAAGGACTAGGTGTCAGAGCCTGGTTCGTAATGGTTAAGGGGGGCGGGGGGAGGAGAGAAGCAAGCCGAGGAGGGAAGAGATGGCTACAGCTTCTCCAGCGCCTGAGGCTGCTCCTCGGCCTGCTCAGGTGCATGCAGCCTTGCTCATTTTGCAGCTCGGTGGGGAATCCAGACAGGACGTGGCTGCTTCCCTCTGGGGGCCTGGTGACATCCCCCATCTCTTGTTCTCTGCCTTCGTTAACCGTCCTCGTTCCCAGCCCTGTCTCCAGCTTCCAGGGCATCCGTGGCCAGCAGGAGGCAGAGGCTGATGGGACACTGCACTTTTGTGGAGCTAAGTACAATGTGCCACAAACACAGTTAATCACTAATCTAGTTTGGGTCCATCACGCTCCCTTGCTGTGGGTGAGAAATGGACAGTGATGTTGTCATGCCTCATTAAAGTGATTAACAACTATTACCTTTTGTTCTCCAAGGTGACTGTTCTTTCCCCTGTCATGTGATATCATGCAGGGAGATGACCAGAGAGGGGCGCCTGTGAGATGGAGGGCAAAAAGCCAATGACGTTTTATTTTTGTAAATTGTGTAAAGGTGATATACTAATTTTTTAGTCAACTGAATTCTAATTTTAACCCATCAATTCAGTCCAAATGGTAAGAAACGGTTTACAGTATCAACTATGTCCTTGCTATGTACTGTTTAAAATGCCGTGGCAGAAATCATTTGTTCACATCTCTAAATTTGGTCAATCTAATCAAGTTGTACTTTTCTCAGACTTTTTTTTTTTGTTGTTGTTGTTGCCATAATCCACCCAAAAGGTGGTGATGCACGCCGTGGTTGAGAAGCTTCTTTCTTGCTAAACAAAAATTGTACCAAGACTCTGGTGCTCATATACAGTGTTGGGGAAAGTTACTTTTAAAAGTAGTGCATTACAGTATTGCGTTACTCCCTAAAAAAGTAACTAATTAAGTTACTTAGTTAAAGGTGCAATAGGAGATCTCGGAAAATGCTAACTTTAGCCTGATAGCACTGAAAGCGAACGACCCACCCTCCCTGCAATCGCTGTCCAAAGCCACGCCCCCTGAACGCACATACGCTCAAAGAGCAGAATACCAGAGACAACATTAAATTACTAGAATAGGCTACATCAATGGTTCCCAATTACAGTCCTCGCACCCCCTCTCTGCACATTTCATATGTATATCTTATCACGTCCGATGTTTGTTCTATTCAACCCTAATAAGTGCCCTGCGAAGTGGACATCACCAGATATTCCGCCATGATTCCAGTTCAAAGCGTATATGTTCCATACAAAGGGCATTAAAGTGTGCAAGACGTGAATTTAAATTGTATTTATTTACAGAGGTATATTATGTCACACTTCACACTTCTCTAGTAAGATTCGTATGTGTGAAGACGCTGCGCAGCGCAAATCCGTGAGTGAATGTTACGAAGTGAAGTAAACTTCAACAGATTTCCCCTGCTCAGGGAATTGGGAGCAATAAACACTGTGTAGGGAGCATGTCAGTCGGAACACAGTTCATGCATGTAGCTCACTTCTAACGAGCTGGCTTTCTGAATCAGGTGTGTTAACTAAGCAAGACATGCAAAATATGCAGAGCAGGGGGCGCAAGGACTGGGATTGGGAACCGCTGGGCTACATCATGTGTCATTCACCGGTGAGAAAACTTTATAGTACAGTTAATAAAAGTACTACAATACCAGGAAGGAAGATCGGGTTGTTGATGTTTGTCTGTCATTCTTGCTCTGTCTACACAGCGTGAGTGAACGCGCTGAAGACGTATCCTGTCTGTGCGAACCGGTTGCGCATAGGTATGCAAATACATACGTTGACAGGCAGGTAAGAAAGCCAATTAAAACACTCGGGCCGAGCGTTTTGATTGGACGAACATTTCTTGGTCCTACGCCTTCCACAGAATATATAAATGCATATAAATACATTTAGACCACTTAACTTAATGATTGCTATCAGGATGTGAAGAGACTTTCAACCAGAATAATAAAAAGTGTTTCTGAAGACAATCACCTATGGCACCTTTAATTTTTACGGAACGTAATGCGTTACGTTACTTTTGAGTTACTTTTTAAATCTGGGCAAGGCTTGCTTGTTTGTTTTTAACATAAAAAAGTTCTTCTTTTACAAATGTAAAAGCCCTTTCACACCAAAAGTGAAATGAATACGCCTCAGGCTGAAGGAAATGTAAATTCACGTCTGTACAGTAGAGGGCGCAACTCAAACAGATTGCATGAAGAATATGACGCAGGAGAAGAAAGTTCAACACTATTCAGCAATAACAAAAATGAAACACAAATGTGTCATTTTTGCTCAGTATGGTTGAATTGGATCATTGAAGGTCAGTAGCAAAGACATTGGTTAATAAAATGGGATTAAATACATAAATGATATTTGTCTTATTTAACATATTTAATTATTGCAGGTTTGTATAATATTCTGAGTTTGCATTTGACTGTTTTTATTCATTTTGAGGAATACTGAATCTGTTTTTGTGCAGTGAGATGAGTAAATACATGTTCATATTTAGTCTAGAACTACAGTAACATCGTGTTCACACAGCGCACACAACACCTCTGCAATTACTCCCGATTTCTCTCAACATGGCAACACTAGAGCTGTCAGTCAAGACATGGGAGACAACGTAACTGGCATTACTTATTTGAAAAAGTAACTCAGATATATCTGGAAATATTGCACTTATTTGACTATTTTAATAGCCGTGTTAATAACAAATTAGACCTTCACATGCTAATGCTAAAGAATCTCTGTCTGAAACACTGTCACTGTTTCTGCGAAACAAAGTCTTCCCAAATGAAATTAAAGTGAAACACAAAATTTAAAGTCAACAAATCAACTTTCTTGCCCTGTTTAGTATTAAATGCATACATTATGACCCACTCTGCTAAAACTGTCATAACGGTTAGGAGGTAGAGTGCATGCTGGGATAGGAAGCAGAGTCAGGTGGTAACTCCAGAGGCACTCATGGATGTGCTGTGACTATATCACAGAGTCTAATTGGCATGAGAGGAAACATGCGGTGTGACGGTGGGGGGACTGCATTGTGCTGGACATCTCATTTAGACAGAAACATGTAGGAGGCTGCACTGAGGCTGAATGCTTTAATATTCTCCTCAGAGGGATAGTTCACCCAAAGACAATTCTTTCATTATTTACACACCCTTATGTTGTTCCAAACCTGTACACATTTTTATCTTCCGAGGAAAACAAAAGAAGATATTTTGAAGAACACTGGGGTCCAAAGAACATCAAATCATTTAACTTTTACTGTATGAAGGGAAAAACCCAGACAAATTTTCTAAATATCTTCTTTTATAAGCCAAAGAAAATTAGTAAGTTTGGATCATTAAGGTGAGTTAGTTGAAAATTCATCGTAAGTGACCGGTCCATAAAACATAGCCAATACTCATGTTTGGATGAAAGCGTCTGCTAAATAACTAACTGTAAATGTAAATGTGTAGACAGTACAGGGTCATACAGACAAAACCTAAACATCATCAGGGTTACTCACTGGACACAAAAATAATGCAATAAACATTAACTAAAAACCAGAACATGTAATACTAAACATCCTAATGTACATAACGATTACAAAAATGAGAAAAAGAAATATTTATGTAAAATATTATTTGATGTATCTTGTGGGAATGTAATTTTACTGTTTTCCACTGTACATTTTACAGCAGTTAATTGCTTTTACTTGCAAAAACCAATAATTTGACAATATTTTACAGTAAATTTACACGTAAAGCCATATTAAACCTTTCAGTTTTTCACTTATATGGTAAGGTCACTTGCAGTTTTCAATAGCATTTTTAGATTTTTTTTTTTCTGCAAAAATTCCAAACTTTTTTTATAGAGTTTGTTTGTTGCAAATGTATTTTTTAGATAATTTCTTTTCTAACTAAATGCTGTGTTTTAACTGTCAAAATTCAAGTGACAATGGCAAATAATTTAACACAATCCAATCTCAAGGTTCCAAACTGTATTTTATTAGAAATATACAAGTGTACTGATTTTAATAAATCTGCAAGAGAAAAAGGAGAACAAAGCACAAATATCTATATTCATACTGATGGATGTTTTACATGTGTGAGGAATGGCTTCCATCCACATAAAATAATGCTTATATTATGGAACACATAATAATATTCATATCCTCATCAACATGCTCGGTGACTGATTGCACTTCAATGCAGCAGACAGCGAGGAAAGGCAATATTCTGACAGCTAACATGTGTGAATAGTCAATTTATGAGCACATATTTCAAAACACTGAGCAGTCTAATCTGCAGCTGTCTTTGTACACAGAAGTGGGCCATGAGCTAAAAATATTACCCAAAAAAGGCACATTCAAATCCCTGTTAAACAGTATTTCTATATCTTTAGTCATAACTCTTAGGGGGTCAGACATACAAAAAGCCCTTTGTCCCTCTGTTCAGAATTGAGTTTTCCAAGTATTAGGAGGCAGAGTTGTAAAAAACATCCAATCACCTCCGGAGCTGATCAATATGAGAGAGACCGGAGGAGTGAATTCCTGATTTATCCCTCAGGCTACGGAATTCTTAAACCAGTGCGGCACTCAGCACACGGAGAATCCTCAGAGCCAGATTAACACAGGGCCTCATTATCGGCTGTGTAAATAAAGATGAATGGCCAGCAATATTCCTGCAAATTTGTTTCCCATTACGCCAGGCCGCCAGTAATTGCAGCTTGCGACTGAGTCCCCTGAGCCTGACTACAGTTACATTCATATTACTACCTATCAGGCTGCAAACGACACTACATGCTCGCTGATGGGGATACATATTCATCTGACATGAGTCTCTGTATACTGTATTGGTCTCATAGGACAATAATTGAAACAGGACAGAATGGTATACTGACAGTTTATGAACTGTATGTACGTGTTAAGCATGTAAGGGTTGCTGTGATGCATTATAGAAATAGAAACATATAATATAATATAATATAATATAATATAATATAATATAATATAATACACTTATACACTTATTTATCTAACACACATACTTAGTCTACATTTCAAATTTGCACACAATATACCCATACATACAAAACTGTCTATTGTAATATACCTGTATATTGTTATTCCTTATTTACTTTTTCTATTTTTATTCTTTTATTATCAGTGTTTTTGTTCTGTCACTGTCATTCTGTTGCACTTTGGAAGCTTCTGTCACGAAAACAAATTCCTTGTACATACCAATAAAGCTCATTCTGATTCTGATTCTGATTCTGATTCTGATTCTGATATAATATAATATAATATAATATAATATAATATAATATAATATAATATAATATAATATAATATAATATAATATAATATAATATAATATAAGCAGATATTTCAAATTTTTTAAAAGTAATATGTTCAAATGTTTACAGTCAGTGTTTTTTAAATACTTTTTAATTTTTTTTTTTTTAACTTTTGAATCTTCAAAATAAATAAATAAACAATCCACAAAAATATAAAGTAGCACTGTTTTTCATTAACTATTTTCAACATTGATAACAATGAGAAATATTTCTTGAACTCCAAATCAGCATATTAGAATTATTTCGGATCAGGTGACACTAAAGACTGGAATATATATATATATATATATATATATATATATATATATATATATATATATATATATGTATGTATGTATGTATATATATATATATATATATATATATATATATATATATATATATATGTATGTATATATATATATATATATATATATATATATATATTTAAATATATTAAAATAGCTATATTAAATTGTAATACCATTTAACAATATTTACAGTATATAACAATATTAACAGATTTAATGTGATTTTGATCAAATAAATGTAGCCTTATAATGTAATATAATATAATATAATATAATATAATATAATATAATAATACACTTTTATTTAAAAATATACTTATGTATATTTTTGTTTATATATCCACTGTATGTGTTTAAAGTCAACATGAATTTCCATTTGCATAATGTGCGGATATTCAATGAGAAAACATGTAGAGTGGGGTTTTAGTTTTCACAGTGCCATCAATTAAACATCATCTAAAATTATCAGAAAAAAATAATGCAGAATACCATAAAAGCAGAATGCTATATACAATACTACGTAATGCAGAATACTATAAAAATCACACAATGGTGGAAATGTCTTAAACATGTGCAGCGTTGGGTCTGAGCTGTATTAGTATGCTTAGGGAGGCTCTCCTGACACTTTGAGAGGGGAAGGATGAATGAAAGAACCATGTGCCCTGACTGAGTAGCAATAGCTTCTTCAGTTCCCACCTTATCGATTTCTGCAGAAAATATAGAACCCGGGCTCCGGAGAAGAGGGAGGGCTGCCCCGCTATTGAGTCGTTTTTCCCATCTTTTCCAAAAATCTTTAATCAAAGTTAAAGTGAAATACTAACATGCCACTTGACATGACCTTTTAGCCTGTTATGAATCACCTCTTTTTGAAAAGGCTCCGGTGACCATTTTTTACCTGCTTCATAATAGATATTCCCTAATCACTACAAGCTAGAGATGTAGCAAGTTTAGTTTGTAATGGCTGTCAAAGGACCCCTTCGCGGATGACCTTTGACAAAGCCTGGACAACAAATCCACGTTTGTCTAGAGCCCAAGAAACACTTTTACACTATTCAAAACAGGTCCAGCCTACAGGAACAAAGACACTGGATGGGAGAAATGAAACATAAATCTAAAATCTAATGCTAAAAGTTCCTCCGAGACATAACTTAGGAGATAAAAACAGTATATGATGATAAATATCAAATCAATACAGTGACTCTATTATGCCCAAAGCATGAGAAAGTAAAGTCTTACATGGTTATTCGATTAAAGAACGTATGAGACACGGTGTTCGAGGTGAATGGGCCATGCCCTTTTGAACCGTAGAGCATTGTGAATATGGGACTGGTCATAAAAACCACAAACCAAGAGCTGAATCACTGATTGAAGTCCTTATGGCCCATCATTACAATGTCACGTCTTGGGAGAGTTTTATGAGGGATGGAAAACTAAAAATACTGCAGCCATTTTTGAATGCAACAAACAAGACTATTCAAATTTTTATATTTCTGAAAGTTTCTGTTCTAAAATACCTTTCCACTGGGATGTAATAGACTTATAGGTCCATCATGGCCATAATGCCGCAGGCTTTAAAACAATCCATCTTGTCCAGCCATACCCCAGGGCAGGAGACAGCTGAGGGTAGGATCCTTAGACAATGGGCTCTTTAGGAAGGTTTAAGCCCTTAAAACAACATGCAGAGGCATCATAGCCGGCCTAACAATGGCGTACACATTACCGAGCCCCCAGTGGGCCGGCTGGCCATTGCAGGAGAATGATGTCCCCATGGTGTCATCTGAAAGGAGACACATTAGTCCCAACTGTTCTTTTTTGTGTCCGGCACTGAGAGAGGAGGCCATGGGGGGACCGTGGAGGAGGAGAAGGTCCAGAGAGCCTCTAGCATACCTTCCAGCCTCACATCAATCTACTTTCATTAAAGCTCTTTGAACTCTCATGGTTTACTAACTTGCAGAGTCTTTCTTGCTGTTTCTCTTAATGTCAGTGGTCCTAAGGAAATTGTTTATCTTGGAAATTAGATGCAAGTGGTTTTTAATACGTCAAGCGATTAAGCTAAAATAAATTAGCAGCACGTAAACAAATGAATTTCAAAAGGACGGCACGCTAAGACATTCTCATTACGGTGACAAACCTGTAGCCTCGCTCTCACCCGGGTAGCTTTTCTTTTCATAAGGCAGAATATGATATTATGGAAATGGATGGGAAATGACAATACATTTAATCAAAGACTGCACGCCTCCATTCATCTGTCTAACTAGCCATCCATCCCGTAACCGGCGAGGTTCACCACCGAGTGTGTATTACTGTAAAGAGCCTCTAGCAGCAGAGGTAAATGATTCTGGTTATAATCCAAGGCACTTATGTGAATCAGATGATCCAGATTTTGATAGGTTCGTAATGGACTTTTCCTCTTCATTAACTGACTTATAGCTCCTGGATTTTATGCTTTGTAGTTTTAAATTGAATAATACATCTCAGATGTTAAAGTAACATTAATATTTTCAGAATCAATGTTAGTAAAATTTTATGTACACTGTTGTATTTGTTGATGGCTGCTGCTCGCAAATAAAGCCTCAATTTATAGACCCTGTGCTCTTTTCTCGTACTATTATCACAAGCGCAAATGCACACCATAAAAACTTTAATTAAAATTTTAATTAACACAGGTAATCAATAGGGTGTAACATAACATCTCACATATTTCCATTGTGAAAAACGCAATCAAATAAACACAGAGGGACAAAAGATGGTTTTATGGGAGAATTTGTGGGACGTCCAGGCCTCTGAATCCTGCTCTTCACAGCTCATTACAAAGAGACACAGATACAAGTGATCTCTAAGCCATCTCAGATATTCCACCAGGGCCATTTTGGGTAAAGCAGATGCCTCGCTCACCCTAAAGTGACCTACGCCACTTATCGTGAAATGCATGCGATCGAACTTACCAAAATGCCTGATAGCACTATGTAACAGTTCTCAATCTCAAGTAATGCTCTGTAAGACCTTTATCAAATGCTGCAGTTGCACTTAAGCTAAAATGTGATTCTGGTAATATTTTTGAACATTCAGAGTATATTTTATTGCAGTCTAGGCCAAAGCGGAGAACTTCTATTATCCTGCTGACATGGTCTATGGTGAGGAGTGGACACAGAGTGGAAAATAAACATTATTTCTCTGTGCTTTATCTGACGTTTGACTTTGAAAGCCAAGATTTAAAGACACTTCTGTGGCTAACAGTGCGCGTTTCACCAGCTGTAAATTATTTGAAGGTTGTAGCACAACAACCTTGCCAGTAGAAGATATGTGAAATGCTTCCGTCTGCAAATGTTTCTGTGTGTGTATATACATTTCTGTAGCATTCGGAAACTTTTAAGAATACCTTTTAGACTGTTATATGCATGATTTTAACTGTATAGACACTATGTAATTATAATATTTTATAATTATAATACATATACACTCTTAAAATTGTTTATACAATTGTTTATACAATACATTGTTTATATACTGAACTTTGATTTACATATCATCTAAATATCTGAAAATCAGTCAGGTGAATTATCAGGTGAGAAACTCATCCAATTGACAGGAAAAAAAAAAAAAATCTTGCAAAGGAAAGTTAAAACAGACAGTCGAAACAACTGTGCAAACATTTACTTAAAAATATTCCGACCAAACATCTTTCGAAGCAGGCTAAACATTTGCCCATCCAATCGAACTGTTTGCCAAAGAAATTCACGCCCAGGGTTGAGAGAAATGATGAGAGGGGTGCGAGGGAAACTATTTGTCACAGCTGGGTTAGTCAGGGGTCCTGGGAGCAGGGCCTTTTATCACTGTCTGGCCTCTGAATACAACACGCATACCTGCACACTCAGAGAAAACACAGCTGGGCTCACAGCGGGCTAGACCTGTGAACGGCTTCTACACACCGCAAAGTCTCACCTCACAGCCCAGAAAACCTGTCCATTTAACAATATCAAAGACTTTATATTTGACACACCTGTAGATTCAGTCTGACTATACGTGTTCTTCACCATAAATACATATATACTTCAAATACATTAAAAACTGATAAAATAGGTTTAATACACAATGTACCATATACCATCAAGACTTCATCATTTAAAATCTAACAAACTTGTTAAATGTTATTGTTGAAAATCTAATTGTTTCTTTATTTTGTTATCTAATATTCACACATTTGGGGCAGAAATGTTATTATTATTATTAACAGTGTAACAACAACAACAATAATAATAATAATAATAATAATAATGTTGTGGTTGTTGTTGTTTATTGTAGTTGTTGTTGTTCCAAACATTATACGCTGTAAAAAATTATTGTAATTTTAACTGTACAAGACTGTAAAAATGCTGTAGTAAAAGCCTGTTAAGTGGTTAAGGGTTCCCTATACAGGGAAAAAAACTGTAATAGATCTAACCTTACATTTCATGTAATTTTACAGTAACATACTGTTAAATGTACAATTTGAAAAGAACAAGTCTTGATTTATAGTGAAAAAAAAGCGTAAACTCAGAATTCTCTCTGAAAGTTTTCAGAATACCTTGTGTGACAGCTTGCATTTGATGCCATTTCGTTGATATACTTGTGCTTCTTAAAAGTTTTTAGCATCAGTTATATTTAACTTTAATAATGTTTATTCTATTATTTTAGTATTTTGTGTGTTACCATGATGCTGTTTTGGGTTCCACTTTACATTGTCCCTAATACCTGTGTACTTACATAGTAACTAGATGTGTATGTAACTAGTAACTACATTTTGTAACAACAGTATGTATAAGAGTAATTTGATCAATTTGATCCAGGGGGTGGAGATGGGTAGGTTTAGGGGTGGAATGGTATCCAGGGGGTGGAAACGGGTAGGTTTAGGGATATGTAAAGTGGGAGGAGTTGGATCTCGAGTTGGTGCACCACTGTAATACCTGTGTACTTACATTGTAACTACTCAGGAACTGTCCACTTAATATAAAGTGTAAAATTCTGGACACCAACCACAATTTATATGTAAAGCCTAACTTACTGGCCGCTGCTTTGTAACATCAAAGTAATTACATGGTAAATCCATAGGAATTGTCTACTTAATATAAAGTGTAACACTTTCTTTACCAAAAAGTGCTGTTAGTCCTGTTACACATTTGTACTTTCATTTCTAAAAAGTGGTGTTACCAGTGTCTTGTTACACATTTGTACTTATACCATTTTGAGGGTTGTTACATTAGAGCTGTAGATACTATTTAACAATGTGTACTTACACTGTGGTTACATACTATGTACACATCTAGTTACTATGTAAGTACACAGGTATTATGGACACTATAAATTGGGACCCTGTTTTGTATTTGTGTGTGTATGACACTTTGCACCTTCGATTTATTAGCATTTACCTGTAAATAGGCAACTTGTGATGACTTTTGATTCTTATTGCGGCTTTCTCAATATCATCTATAGGCCCATATTATTATTGTGGTTGTCAGTATGTGAAAGGTACAAAAAAGATTTCAGTAGCTGTGTGGCTTTGCTATTCAGTAGAAAAGGGCTATTGGATTTACTTGTATATGGTTACAGGGTATCTTGTCAATCTCTACTGTTAAGTTCTATTATAAACTATTTCTACTCTAAAACTTCTATAAATGCCATTCATATACATCAGAGAAATTTAGCATTTTTCTATTGCAAAAAGGCATTAACCTGTTAAGTGTAGACTTCTGGAATATCAATATCCCTGAAATAAATGGATGGCAAGCAGCAGCATCACATATTGGGATTGCGTATTCCCCAGCATCGTTTCCCAGCTTTCCCAGCTGCAGGAACTGGCAATGCATTCTGGCAGCAGAGCCAGCAGCAGCACCTCTGGCAAGGTCAGTTTTATGTGCTGTGGGTATGACTGCGATGGCTCCCTGTTGTGAAGTATGTCGTCGTGCGCGTGTGTGTTTGTGTACGCGTTTGTGGGGAAGGGGTCTGAGCACCCCATGTCTCACTAACTGTTTCCATAACCTTGGGACTGACTAAAGTCTACAATGGCCGAGAGTGAAGCCTGGCAAGCAGACTGTGATTGAAAATTGCTTTATTGCTTTATATGCGATTCCCCATTCAGTTGCCAATCCATTTTATTTATGGTGTGGCAGGCCCTGGTGCACCTGCTTAGAGCTAGTGGAGATTACTTTTGGAAAAAAAGAGAGAGAGACAGCCAATCTCAAGGGGCCATTAGCCTGACAGGTTCTCTCTCTCTTTTCCCACCCCCTCCCACCCTCTATCTCTCGCCCTCACTCTCTCACCTGTCCTTTCTCTCTTTCGGTGCTTTTCACCTATTTCTCCTGTCATAGGCCCCTCACAAACATCTCCCCAGAAGCTGAGCGCACTACTGTACTAATGTTACTCCAGGCTGAGGGTGGGCATGAGCTGTGAGGTCAACTGCATGTGGTATTCTTCATCATGAGCTGGTAGCTGCTGAAAGGCGTTCTCTCTTCAGGTGCATTCTGAATGGTGGCACTTGAGGACATGAGAAATGAAGGTGTTGGACAGGAGGGTTTGGGGTGCAGGTGCGCTATTGGAAGTTTTTGAAGGTAGCGTGGGAGAAAATAGGAACACTACATGCAGAAATGCATTTCAAGTGAAAAAGAAGAGAATAGTTGATAATTATATATACTTACCGCATATCTCAAAGTTTATGTATTTTAGTAAATTAGACTTCATATCTAAAACTAAAATAACTGCAGTGTTGGGAAGATGAAAAGTGTTGGGAAGATGTAAAGATGAAATGCTGTTTTGCTGTACTATAATGTGCTGGCTAAAAGTAAGTAAGTAAACAAACAAAGAAATAGGTTAAATAAATAAATATGTTTTATATATGTATTTATGTAATATTAATAATATTTTTTTAAATAAATATTAAATAATTACATAAATACATAAATATTAAAAACATGAATAGATAAATAGGTTAACATAATTATTTATTATTATTTATTTAAATAACACATTAAAACAATGAATAATGTAATATGTTACTTCTATAAAAGTAACATTCCCCTTCATTGTATATGCCTATGCATTTTCCTTGTATTATATCATTGTAAAATATTCAGTAAGAAGAAAGTAAAACAAAGCCCAAATAAATAAATAAAAAACTTTCACTGTATTGTTCTGATATTAATTCACAAATACCATAAAATAACAATAAACAAAGTACTTGAATAGATTTATATATAATATTTAAACTTCTGTTGATGTATTTTTAGCATTTCAAGCTAACATTGCTTTATTGTGAACAAACATAAATTAACCACATTTATTAATGATTTAACCACATTGTATTAATAAATTAACTAGTAAATTAATGCTGTAAAATTGTTAGTTTATTCTGTTGTTCATTATACCTTGCTACATCTAATGGTAAAAAAATTTAAACTTAATGTAAAGTGTTACAATCTACACCCCGAGAAAATAGGGTCCAATGTAGTGTGTCAATATTAAGGAATTTTCTGTGTTGATTTTTAACAGGTGTTTTACCCTTATATTGAAATATGCTTGCATTTTGTTGTGTTGGGCATGTCCTGGCAGAAAATTACTAGTACCTTTTCTGTTTTTCTACAGATTTCAGTTTTTGTATTTTACAATGTAGTTTCTCTCTGCTCTAATCTGATTCACTGCAAACATTTTCCAGTCTTGCATTTTGCAGCCGACATAAGAATATCACATGCTCCTAAATGGTCCATTTATCTGTAACATGCAGTTTCCAATATATACACCAACTCCTGCCCTGTGCCCGTGTTCGGATATCACTGACCTCACACCTCTGCCTCATCCCATGGCTCTTTTTCCTCCAGTACACTGCTCTCCTACACATACACACACACACACACACACACACACACACACACACACATAGAGGAATATCTGGCTCTCATACATATTTGTTTCCTTTTTAGAGATTCACAATGGGTGTTCTCTAATAACAAATCATTTCTTTTTGTCTAGCTTTAATCTGGCCTTGCTTGACAAGCACCATCCTTTTCGGTGAAGGGTAAGACCACTTAGAGAAAGGCCAATAAGCTCAAGCACAGTGCAGCCTGACGCGGGTGATTTGTCAGACCCCCGCCGCAGCGCTGGTCACCCCAATGGATTTATCTCAAGGTAAATGGAGACACTGCAGACCAAGGACCAGGGCCCTTTGATTAAGGCCCCTTTTTTGTTGTGTTGATAGATGTTGCTTGTGTTTATCTATTTGAAATGCCACTAAATCTGCGAGTCCAATGGAGAAAAAGAGTGCTTTGCAGTTGGGGCCAGAGTGATTTATGCCAAGCTATGCAGAGCAATATAGAGACCGGTGGGCAGGCAGACCGATAGTTTTTTGAGGTTTTGAGCTGCAGAGGGGGATGAAAAGGTGAAAATTTCATGCATTTCTTCCACTCTTCTTCACCACCACGCCAGAAGAATAACAAACGCAGGGGAGATGGGATGAAAATGTTTCAGGGAGAGGAAGAAAAGGTGTCATTGGGAAGATCTGGGATGCATGGTGAAATTTCTCCTGGGCTGCGGAGCATTGAAGGTGAGGAGCAATATCGAGGGGAGGCAATCACCTCGAGAGCGAAGCCCTCACCCTGCTCTCTTCCAGCACCTCTATTTTCTCCATCTCTACATCCCTCTTTCAATTTAGATTCCTCTCTGGTTCCCTCCACCTGCTCACGGTCTCACCTTCCTTGAACGTGCATTTAACAATCATTCTTCCACCAAGCCCTTCATTCCTCTATTTGTCGATTTATGAATAATAAAATAAACTTTGAAGTCTGTGTGATAAGCTCTTCTATGTCTCTATCACTCCAGTAGATCTCAAAATTTCTAACTGATTTGATTTCCCATAATCCTGAATAGTGGTGTGGTCCCCGCTTAACCAGTCCGTAAACCAGACTTCACATTAATATTCAGTTGGTTATTATCTAATATCCTGCAAATTAAAACATAACCACTTGACTATGTGTAGCATTAGAGCAGAGCAATTTTAAGTGCAAAACAGATGAAATTATATGAAATCCTATTTCATTAATAAAGAGCATTAATGAAAATAAAGGAAGAATTACAGAATATGCATAATGTAGCATTAAAAATATTAAACCAGTTTTATTTTTAACACTTTACAGTAAGGTTAAATTTGTCAACTTTAGTTAATACATCAGTTATCAGAATGGGAAAAAAAAACAATATTCATAACCAAAAAACTACCAACAGGAAATCCATTATCTTCAAGGAAACAAAACAATTCCTTAGCAAGTCAAAATGAACACCGCAAAGTATAAGATTTAGCCATTTGTCACAAATTAATCATGTCCATGAGCATGTTTGTACTTAATCCCACGCATACATAACATTAGCATAACACCAGAATGTCCCCTGCCCTTTCCCCCTTCCCCACACTTAAACTAAACCAAACTTGAATCTCATCACCCCCAGCGTCAGGCCTTGGCCCCGCCTGAAGGTAAGAGAACCCTGCTAAGCAAAGAACTGAGGGATTATACATCAGGAAAATACTGTGGGGCATATATCAATGCCAGCCGGACACACCCACTGAAATGAATTGGGTCAAATGAGAGCAGTGCGTTAGGGCCGGGCCCACTGACAGTTACTAATGCGCTGACCATCGTGGGTAATAGGAGTGTACAAATGGCGAGAGGTTTGTAAACTTTGCCTGCTTTTCCAGGCCCGGGGTGTCTGGCTGCCTGCAAACGCTGACTAAATCAACGTGTTCCAATGCATACAGACACAAGTCTAGGAATCCGTAGTGACTGTGAGAGAGCACCTTCTTCTGGAAGCTTCAGGGGTGAAAAAAACGGCAGCGGAATGGACAAAAGTGGGAGGACTAAGAAGAGAGCGAGTTAACAGCCTCCCACACTTACCGTGAGCTCAACTTTTTTTACGAGCACGAACACAGGGGGAAGTGTTTTAACAAGCATCAAGGCTGACTGTGCACACATTCACACTAAAACTCATAAACACGTTGCACACTCCCACAGAGGACGTTAAGAAACTTGTGCAGACTTAAAGGGTTGCATTTCAATTCCCAGGAATATTTATAAATGTCTCACCGACACAAACCGCAAAGGAATAATTCACGCAAAAATGAACATTGTCATCATTTACTCATGCCATTCCAAATCGGTATAACTTTCTTCTGTGGAACAGAAGCCGTCACTGTGGCTGTACCCTTTCATAAGGTACTAATATGTACCATTTCAGTACATTTTAGGTACCAATATGCACCTTTTAGGGGTAAATAAGGTACAAAGGAAAGGTGTATCTTTTGAAAGAATACAGCCCCAGTAATAGCTTTTGTATCTTTTTTCTGAGAGTCAACAAAATAGGAGGACTTTAGGAGAAATTGTACTGGTCACTCTTTTCAATCCAAATTGAACGGGAACAAAAAGCATAAACTCATGTTATATTCCAAGCCTTCTGGATGGAAAACTGACTAAATTACTAAAGTTAAGTTGCGTCACTGATCTTGCTTTCCAACAAACTATTAACCACTCCGATTACTGATTCAAAGTGAGTTGAAC
Source organism: Spinibarbus caldwelli (assembly GCA_039654775.1). Classification (NCBI taxonomy): domain Eukaryota; kingdom Metazoa; phylum Chordata; class Actinopteri; order Cypriniformes; family Cyprinidae; genus Spinibarbus; species Spinibarbus caldwelli. Next base: position 20,720,631 of record CM077236.1, on the reverse strand, counting down.
TCAAGAACCAGACCAGTCAAATTCATGAATTAATCATTCAGATTTCCAGTAGGCACACAATGTCATAAGACGCTGATATTTGGTTAAATTTCAGTTGCGACATCAGGTGACCAAACTTCAATGTCAGTTCAACGTCTATAATGTCAGTGTTAATTTGATGTCTAATACTGACGTTGATATTTTATTGTTTTTAGGTTGTGTTGTTAAGTATCCAAAATCCAACATTAAGCCGACGTCAAATACTTACGTCAACCCGATTTTCATTCTCAACCAAAATGGGGTCCATCGTCATCCTGACTTCATATTGACGTCTGGTGCCTGCTGGGTTGGTTTTGTCAACTAGATCAAACAATTCATTAAAAAGATTCAACTTAAAACAATGATTCATTCATGAATCATAAATCTCTATACTTCTATCATTAAGACACTTCGGATATTAAGATTTTATTTTTCAATGTTCCTCCCACAAAACTATGATATGGGTTCAGAAGACTTGAAATAAAGTATAGAAGTCATATGGATCACTTTTATTAAACTTTTATGGTGTTTTTGTGTTTTTTGGAAGGTTGAGGACCCAATTCATTACAACTGCATAGGAAACAACATGAATAATTTGAGGACTAGAACACAAGAGTAAGAACATAATAACAGAATTTTCATTTTGGATGAACAAATCCTTTCTTTTCTAGACAAAAGACAAAATCAGGGTCAAGGTATTCACATATTTCCATTCCAGACGGTAATAGCTTTGAAACAGTGCCTCAGTTTGTGAAATAACTGTTAGTATGTTCTTATGTGGCATGAGTTTGCTAAAAGACACAAACAAGTTATATGTCTCTTACGGCACCCTCCTTTCAAGATATCAACCAGAAAACGTTAACACCATGCTGCCGGTAGTTGCTGCGCTCAAGGTTAGCACGGCCTCACACCTGTGTGACGCAGTTTACACTCTACACTCAGCCAGGCACAATAGACTAGCTGTGTCTGTGAACTTGCGCAGTGACAAGCGCTCCTCTGCCTGCACTCAGCTATGTGCCAGTGTGGTGCGAGCTGAACTGCGGCTTGGCACAAAACGCAGAGCTCTGAAATGCAACGCACAACTCTAAAAGCACACAACACCTGCATCCCTCAGATTTCACACACACACACAGCCGCACACAAAAACACATGCACATTCAGTCACTCCACCCCCTGCTAGTCCAGTGCTGGATTATGGCATGTTATTAATTGCCACCATTATCCACAGCATCTTGGCTGTTAGCTGGGCTGCTCTCTGGGGGTGGGAGAGGGAGGCCTGGGGTAGTTGAGAGAGAGAGATGAAGGTGTAATGCCAAGCTGCCAAAGATGCAATGCTCTGCCTGAAAGGTATTGTGAGATGGTGAATAATTGATCAGAAAACATTTTTCTTGGTCCTTTCCACCAAGCCACAAATCCTCCCTAAACTCTCTTTAGAGATGCTGGAGCACATAATCTACTCCAGTACACCAGCTAAATAGACTGAGGGGAACTGAGAGACATTCAAGAGGATGGTATTGGGTAGGGTTATAAATATATAATATAATATAATATAATATAATATAATATAATATAATATAATATAATATAATATAATATAATATAATATAATATAATATAATATAATATAATATAATATAATATAATATAATACATGTAAACAAATAGATACACTATCATTCAAACGCTTGGGATTGGAAAGATTTTTTAATATTTTTCAAAGAAGTCACTTATGCTCACCAAGGCTGCATTTATTTGATGAAAAATACAGTAAAATCAGTAATATTATGAAATATTTTTACATTTTAAATAACTGTTTTCTATTTTAAAACATTTTAAAATGTAATTTATTCCTGTGATAGCAAAGCTGAATTTTACTCCAGTCTTCAGAAACCATTATAATATGCTGCTTAAGAAACATTTCTTATGATCAGTTATTCTGCTTTATATTTTTGTGGGAAATGTGATACATATTTTTCTGGATTCTTTGAATAGAAAGCATTTATTTTAAATAGTAAAGGCTTTTACATTTACTAAATTTGTCACTTTTGATCAATTTAATGCTTTCAGTTGTGTAGCAATTATAACACCTTAAATTCCCTGTTTTAATCCATGTGTGTTAGTTTTTCAGAAATATATATAACATTATGCAGATTTAGAAACAAATCTTTATTGCCTGATGTAGCCATCATCCTATATGCAGTGCATTGACAAAACATGAACAATCTCTATACATGATCAAGTGTAGTTATGTTGCATGTTCATCTGAGACCTAGTGATATTTTAAGACAATATCTGTGGTGTCACACACACATACACTCATAACATCTTAATTGCCGTGGTTGTGTCGATGCCCCCCTCACATCACAGATGGAGACAGGGGGAGAGGAGAGAAACAGGGGAGGGAGAGGGGAAAGAGGGGAGGAGGGAAAAAAAATTGATTGCAGCAGATACGTTGAGAATCCAATTGTCAACAGCATCCTTTGAGCAACTCCCCCAACCCATTCATCTGAAACTGATAGAAAAATAGTTACCTGAACTGTCACACCAAACTCTACTGTTAATTTAAGGTAATTAGTGTCAGAGCGAATCTCAATACATCATGAACGGGTTGGCAGAGTCCATGATACCTCACCGGCAATCTGTTTCTCTTTACGTTGAGTTGCATGTACGTTTCTGTGCTCTGTGTAAATAGAGAAGTTCTATGTCTTCTGTCAGTCTCAGCATAGCACTGGCAGAGCTGCATTCAATTTTATAGTCATTTTATTTTGTAAATGACTCTTGTATGCAACATTGAGAAAACGTTTCCAACACATTTATTTTTCAAAAACCAATAGCTATTAAGTCAACTGTAATGCATATGTATCCAAACATTAAGACTCTTACAGCAACAAATAATGTCATTCAGACTCGTTTAAACACCCAGATGGGCACGTTCAAAGGCTTTGAGTGCACACTGTGGCATCTTCAGTACACATGCGAGATGTGTTTGTTTCTTCAGGAATGAAAGGAAGGTCTGTAAGACAGTGTTTTAGCACCTATTCTCTCCTCTCTCCGAACTGCCTGTGATCTGCCTTCAGAGGATCCCGCTCTCGTACACATAACACACACACTCACACTGATGTTCATAACTACAAAGCATCTGGCACAGCGGTAAACAATGTCAGTGATTATATTCTGTTCTTACATGCTGTACTTTTATGCAGAAAATAAGCTACAATGCACTGCACCTATATTATCATCATGTTCGCTGCAGTAATGGCCCACTAGGGTGCTGTATGCCAGCTGTTTAGGGCTGTGTCTGCTGCAATGGAGAGTTAAGCCTGGCATTATGCCCTACTGAGCTGTTCAATCACCACAATGCATTGGCAAGAGCTAAAGCAGGGAACTGATTGGATGGTTAGTCGTTGAGCCTACTGCACTACAGCTGCCGTTATGGGTTTTTATTTGGAATATTGAGGGGAGAAAGTGATATATAGAGAGACTGGGGCAGGTTGTCATGCAGGGCAATATCTTGTTTCAAATCAAAAGTTAATTGGTTAAATGAGTTTCCAGTTACACTTTAATATAGGGACCAATTCCCATTATTAACTAGCTGCTTATTAGCATGACTATTAACTATTATGCGTGACCATATTCTACATCCATAATTTACTCAATACCTAAACTTAATACCTTACTAACTATTAATAAGCAGCAAATTTGGAATTTATTGAGGCAAAAAAGTTTTCTCTAGTAGTGGTTTTGTATGTTGGTTTCAAACATTTTTATCTGAATAATTGTCCAAACTAGTGTACCAATGTCATCATACCTGTTGTATGAACTAATAAACATAATATAACCACACAGGCATCTAATCAGATTTTAACTAAAAGGTGAACATCAGGTAAGCCATTTTCACTGACAAATGTGTTTCATATGTTTTCACTTTATAGTAGTTTAAAATTAATTTAAAAAAAATATAACAACGGTTTGATACTTCTGAAAGATGCCTTTTCTGTGATTTTTTATCCACATTTAATGCTTAAACTTAGCTCCCATGTATTGTGACAACCTCAGGAGCATTTTGAGGTGGCAAATTAGATAGCAAATTAGGCAGAAAATAATTAATGTAAAAGCATAAATGTAAAATATAAAATTCTAAAGCATCAAATTGCTCATTTTCTAAAAGTTTTTTTTTTCCCTTGATAAGTGAACTTACATTTTTAATATTTATTAATTATTAGTATTTATTAAATTAAATAGTATTTATTAAACTTTTTTTCCTGGACCAGTGGAAATAGCCAAGACTGTTAGGCAGCGGTTCTCAACCAGGAGGCCAGGGCCCACTAGGGGGCAGCAGGATAAATTAAAAGTATTTAAATTAATAAATAAAATAAAATTATGATAAAACAATCTAACTCTAATCTAAATTAAAATGCTAAAAACACAAAATCAAAATGTTATTGTTCTTCAGTGTTTTATTGAAAAATATACAGTTTTTGAAACTTCTGGAATCACACAATGAATCATGGTTCATTTAATGTATCAATATTCACAGTTTCTGTAAATATTTTTATTTTATTTATTTATTTATTTATTTTTTAAAAAACAATTACAGCAGAAATACTGGAAATGCCAACAACAGGGGGCCTTTGAGTCTAAAAGGTTGAGAACCACTGCTTTAGGGTGTGTGTCTACACAAAAATTGAGTTTCAAAAATAAACTTAATCTAATAAATATTCACTGAAGTAAAAAGCAATAAAGCTTGGTCTCCCCTATATTTAATATCTAAAGGGTGGCACAGGTGGCAGTAGAACAGGGCACAGAATGCCTGGCACCAGGCAGGAGAACGCCCCCTGCTGCCACTCAATGAATTACCTTCAGTTCATCCCTAAGGTAAACACACAGCCACAGACAGCCCTGGGGACTCTTTATATTGTCTTTCTTTGGTTTCTGAATCCCATGACTGCAAATGGATTTGAGGCCCTGAGATAATTATGTTAACACAAAATACATCTACACACTGATCCTAAGGGCAGCGTTTGTGTGTGCATTTGTGTGTCTGTTTAAACACAGACAGTTGGAAAAACAATTCCAAAGTCTGATTAAAGTAGCAGTAAACAGTAATCCACTTGTGTCCATCACTTGAAATTCTTGGTACACCAAAATCACTACATAAATGAACCCCACAAGATAATCACCCTTTAAGTCAAAGACTTTCAAAGGTTTTTGATGTGATGTGAAGGTCTCTTAGTGTCCCTTTAAAGAAAATCGCTCTTACAACTTTACTGCATTTTGTTGTGCAGCTATTTTCATTACTATAGTCTTAGTAAATATGTGGGGTGAGACACAAAAGAGAGAAAGATATCAGCTCTGTTTTGCGAACCAAGTAAGCTGTCCTCTAAGTCATGGAACTTCATTACTGATTTCATTACTTCATTTCTTTAAATTACTGATTTGGAATTGGAACAGTCCATATATCAAAACTGAAGTGCTGCACAAATAATGTAGGGGACTCGGTTTGCAATTGATTTAACAGAGTTTGGTTTTGGCTAAGCTAAAAGCACAATACTCTTAAAAAGCATATAAATACATATCACTAAGAAGAAGAAAACAGGATGAAATGAAATATTTCTTTTAAAAACACTGATATATAAATATTTTGTTTATTTATAACTAACTTTTATCTTGCTTCATCCACCATTTTGGGGTTTGTTTTCCCACTTTTTGTCACAGTGCATTCTGGAAATGCTTTTACTGTATTACTGATTTAGACATTGGATAAAACTATCATCACAGCATTCTTGTGAAAAAAAGTAGTACACTTCAGAGTACTTTTTAAAGAGTAATTATTACAGAGGTAAAAACTGAATGTAATGTCGGAGGAGACGTAATTTCATGTTAATGGAAATTAAATGTAAATTTAAATATATTACATGCATTTAGCTGAACTTTAGAGTTTTTAGTTTATAATATTATATGTATCTTTATATGTAATTTCTTAATTTCTACTTCGTCTTTGAAATATGTTTACAATTTCCTACCAAATGTAGCCTATTGAGAGCATTTATGGTAAAATAAAATATGCTTTCTGCTGAAACTTGTATGTCAATATTTCAGAATACAGTATTTGTAAATACAAATTTGTAATGTTGAAACTCAAATATCAACTTTAAATTGAATATCAAATAACAGTTAAAATTATAATCAAGTATGTATGTTAGTCAATATATCAATGTAATTCTTTAAAGCATGACAAAAGATAATTCAATTTAAAACAAAAGATTTAAAATGTACTTAAAAAAAAACACATTTTAATTTGACATTTAATAAGTGCACTTCATGACACACTTGACTGGCTCTAATTTCATTAATATTATAGTATCTGCAAGTACTGTTTTTTTTTATTATTATTATTCTTTTAAGATTTGAAGTACAATGTAAGTGCACATCTAATACAATTAAGCATGCTTTTTCACAGGGGTAGTTAACATGCCTACCTTTTGAAATAGCAGTGCACCTATGATGCCTCACAATACACACTCTGTAGGCAGTTCACTAGGTTTTGGAACAGAGCAAGAAAGTGTTTTCGTTAATACACATCACCATGTCTTTTCTTCCTCAGTGTGAGAGAAAAAGATCTGCAATAACATCTCAGAGAGTGTGAGGGAAAAACGGAATGAGAGTAAGTTAAAAGAGAAAAAGTAAGACAGAGTTGGAGGAAAAAGGATGCAGTGAGAGGGAGGCTCAGGTAAGGGTTGCTTAGTAACCGCTCCTTCTAAGACTCTCAGCCTATCCGTCTCGAGCAGCCTCCCCAGCGACCAGTGCAGTGACAACGAGCCACGTGTAGCTATGGGCATTTATCACAGGCCGTGTGTGTAATGAGTACTCAGCAGTGGGGAAATTGGGCTGACCTCTGGGCCAAAGCTGTTAGCAGGGACTGGTAGTAAGGCCAGCAGGGTCATGGCATCCTTGTCCCACCCACTTAGTGGGCAGTTATCACAGAAGCATTAGTTTACTGTTGGACCCATATATCCTCAGGCCCTCTATCCAGCACTGCAATGTTTGTACCACTCTAGGTTGCCAAGAAAAATGTAATAACTTTGCTTGTACACTTGCTAGCAGAGGCATAAAGACAGAAATAAAAAAGACTCAGTCCTTATTAGGGATTGATTGAGATCTGCTCAATTTTTATGTATTTTCACATAAAACGCAGGTTAAATGTGGCCCTTGATATGTTGTTATCTAATTCAGTGACAGTAGCTTAAGGGAACAAGTACTTTAGAGGGGCCTTGAGTGGGATTAGCTGATGTTACATACAGACTGAGCCTATAATTACCATTATTTAACTCAACTAACTCTTCAAATAGTGTCACAGTCGTTTCTCTCTCTTCCCTCTTCACAGCACAGAAAGAAAAAGGGACAATCAATACATAGGCAGATGGAGTGCAGACAAAACGAGGCTGAAATAGCCATTTTCAGCCTAGGCTGGTCCCCAGAAAGTCATGAAATCAAAATTTGAACTTTAAAATTGATTAGGATTGATTTTACTGACAGCGGGATCATAACGTACGCCACTTTAGAGACCATGGAAAAGGGCTAAAGATGCCAGCCATATAAAACACTGAACACTAAATTAGACCATGGCCCGACAATTAGGTTTTTACTGTTTTAGGATATGGGAAATCTTTAGCGCTTCATCAGACAGGATTAGACATCATTAGACCTGGGGGGATCCGAAAAAGACGAATGCAAAAATAAACTTGTTTGGACAGATGGATTGGATGGAATTCTCAATAAACTTTACCATTTTTTTCCTTTCTGCAAAAGCAAATGCCAAGCCATATTAAATGCCATACTGAAAATAGAGAGAAGTCAGTGTTAAAAAAATCACTGTATCGTACAGTTTGTGTTACTTAAAATGGGAATAATAATAATAAATAATAATAAAACATTTTATATAATCATTTATATATATTTAATCATTTATATATAATATTCTATAATTTCTATCCTAAATAATAGATTTACATGTGTGTATGCATATATAATAATAATAAATATTATAATATTTATTATATTATTATTATAATCAGTTTAGAATATAAATTATTATATACAAATTACCAAAATTCCAATCTGAAACATTTTGATACATAATACTTTTGGGAAAAATGCAATATCGGTGAAATAGCCTATATTTTCCCAAAATATGTTAAAAAAAATTCCACATATTTCAGAAGCATCAATATTTATAGTGAAATTATTCAGTTCCACCCTCTGCCACAAATATTAGCACAAATTATAAACAACTTTGTCTTTGAAAAATGACTTCATCTTCAATGACAATGATGCATCGCCTTGAGAAAACCTGAAATAATAACTACTTCTTTAATGAGCAAAATATGATAATGCAGGTTGTTTTTTAATTACAAAATAATGTTGTATCCAGGAGGGGATTATTCATAGACATCTAGGAAAGAATTAATGGTACTTTAATCCCATTGAGGAAAGAAGTTGAAAACATTATTGGGAGGACTGAACCAAGAGCTAATTCTTGTTAGGAGAAGTGATTAGTGAGTTTGAATGGGGAGGTCTTTACTAGAGCTAACATTGGAAGTACACATTGAGCTGCATGCTGGAGAACAGATGGCGTGTCATAAATTTTCGCCCCATTTTCTGACATGTATTAGCATTCGGCTAACAGCCACAGCTTGCCAGCCATTTAGGTAATGTTTCTATTTGAGTGCTTTGGAAAGAGTGATAAAGTGTGTTTGGCGCTCCTTTAACAATTCTGGTTCAAATATGCAATCAGTAGAAACTGTGATTATGCAAATATTCAAAGGCTATTGGTGTCAAAATCTGAGAAATTAGAAAATAACAAATACTTCCAAGCTGTATTTCCAATTATATATATTTATCCTTTTTTGTCAAACTAAAAAAAAAAAAAATGTCTATGTTACACAGCGTGTGATTTAAGAATGGCAGATGTGTGGGATTTATAAATGTTTAGGCTTGATGCTGCGCTAATTACTAAGCTCATTAAAAACCAATGACAGTGACAGATGATTTTTAGGTTTCTTTCTCTTATATTTACTATAATACTTTAGGTCTGTATTCCATCAAGTGAATATAAGTGATGATAACAGTGTCTGATTCTGGTTAATAATTGCAGGTAACATTAAGTACAAGCCACAGTTATGAGTTTTTAGCTGTTGCATAAATATTTTGTAAGCATGGTGGAATGTGACGTTTGTAGCTTTCTGCTCAATCTCAGAAAAATCCCTAAATTCACTCAGGGGAGCAGAGAACGGCACTGTGAGGAATCCTCTCCATGCAGGGAGGGACTGAGCAATACATGAAGACCAATGCTTTTAAGACGCAGCTTAGATTGATCTGATAGTACACCTTGTCTTATAGAGTTCAATTTTCACCAATTTTCACCCCCTCCTTTCCCATCACACTCTTTTTACAGCTACATGTGAATGTTTTTAATTGTATAAAAAAAAATTCTAAGAGAGGGAGAGAGAGAGAGAGAGAGAGAGAGAAATATTCTACTGTGTTATTTATAATATATGTGAAATTAATTAGTAATGTAATATCTTTAAGAAAAAGTAATGATGTACGCATAATATATATATATATATATATATATACATACATACATACATACATGTATACACACACACACACACACACAGTATATATATATATATATATATATATATATATATATATATATATATATACGTATAAAGTGTGTGTGTGTCTGTAAGGAAAGGCCAATCAGGAAATAATTATGAAAATATGAAATTATGAATATAGAAATGTAACTCTTGAACATAGTTTTAACTCTGAATATGTCTTCTTTATTGCATATTTGGATTTTTGTGTATATACTTGGACTAAACATATATTTTTAGACTTTATATTTAACTATTTCTTTGTCTATATAAAAAAAAAATTCAGATTTCATACAATTTATTTTTAATATTTTGTTAATAAAACTAATACATAATAGTTTAAAAATTTTGTCACATCATTATGATTATGTGTGTGTGTGTGTGTGTGTACCTGTTTTTCTATTCAGGTGGGGACTTAAACCTGAATACACACAGACTCATGGGGACTCGTATCACGGTGGGGACCTAAATTGAGGTCCCCACGGGTAAAGAAGCTTATAAATCACACAGAATGAAGTTTTTTGAAAATCTAAAAATGCAAAAAGTCTCCTGTGAGGGCTAAGTTTAGGTGTAGGGTTGGTGTAGGGCAATAGAATATACGGTCTGTACAGTAGAAAAACCATTACGCCTATGGAAATCCCCACAAGGATAGCGAAACAAGTGTGTGTGTGTGTGTGTGTGTGTGTGTGTAAATAAAAATTGATATAGAAATGTAAATCTTTTTTCAGATATATATAAAAAATATTCAGATTTCATAATCTGTATACTGCAATCCCTTTTTTTACAAAACCCACATGATTTTTTTTTTTTTTTTTTAAATCACATTATTGTGATTAGGAAGAAAATATAATACTTATACTTTCTTCCTAATCTTAATGATGTGATAAAAAGTAAAAACTACAAAGTGACTATTTAAACCATAAATAACATTTGTTAACAAAGACTGCATTTAGGTGTTTTAGTGATTTAATGTAATGCACAAATAACATCACACACATCACACGCACACACACTGATGCCACACACAGATTAGGTTGCCATGCAGCAGTGCTAGAGAAAGGGCAGCAGAAGCAGAATAGAGATGGTTTAATTACAGCTGATCTGAAGGGAACAGCTGAGGAAGCTCCTCTCAGCTCATATATGGCCGAGGGAGACCGGCATCTGCCAGTGCGGCCTCTTTTACGACCTCCAGCAAGTATGAGTACGTGTGTTAGAGAAAGGGAGAAAGTAGCTGACAGGTCAAATCTTCAGCTGTGCTTCTGTATGCATGTGTGTGTGTGTGTGTGGGCATGAGAGAGGGAGAGATTGAGAAGGACAAGAGAAGAGAGGTCTCTGCAACCCTGACCCTGGTTTCAGCACAACAGGAAAAGCTCTAATCTGGCTCACCTGCTTTCCTGAGTCTTTAGTTGTGGTCAGGGGGAGGCGAGCTGAGGTGTGAGGTATGGTATATCCTACACCAGCGCTTGCAAAAACACACATTAGTCCTGGCATGCCATGTTCGCTAGCTTTTAAGCCTTCGCTATGCAAACAGCTCACACTGAGAAGCTTAAACGGACACAAGTTCTGCCCTTGCATACACAACTATATATGCACTCACATACCCAGCAGGCACAAAACAGGCACACAACGTCATAAGACGTTGATATTTGGTTAAATTTTTGTTGCAACGTCGGGTGACCAAAATTCAACGTAAATTCAACGTCTAATGTCAATGTTAAATTGATGTCCAATACCGACGTCAGCTGACGTTGAGATTTTGTTGTTTTTAGGTTGTGCAACCAAAATCCAACGTTAAGTCAACGTCAAATTGACGTCAAATATTGACGTCAACCCGATTTTCATTTTCAACCAAAATGCAACATCTGTCCGACGTCATGTCCAACATCAACCTGACGTTACATAGACGTCTGGTGCCTGCTGGGTAGACACAAAAACACGCAAAGGAGAAAACGTGTGACATTATACACAGATGACTTTTCATGTATGCTTTTCTCCAAAACACACTGTATTAAATATATACACTTTGTACATTACCTCAAGACTGAATCCGGGACCGTGGTGTTATTAGCATTATGCTGTTTTTATTACAATAATACAATAAAACAATAACACTTCAACAGCATTTATTCTTCTAGGATAAAATCAATTTCTACATCTACTAAGCTGTATAAATTAACATTAATGTATTATGAACAAACATGAATTAAAAAAAGTTTGGGGTCAATACAATTAAAAAAAAATAAAATAAATACTTTTATTCAGCAAGGATGCATTGAATTGATCAAAAATGATACTAAAGCCATTTATAATGTTATAGAGGATTTCTATACCAAATAAACACTTTGTTTTGAACTTTCTATTCAAAGAATTCTGAAAAAATGCATCATTTTTAAATATTCTGTCAAAATATTAAGCAACTGTTTTCAATGTTGATAATAACGAGAAATGTTTCTTGAGCACCAAATAAGCATATTTGAATGATTTCTGAAGGATCACGTGACATAAAAACTAATATAGACTGGAGTATTGGCTGCTGAAAATTCATCATTGTGATCCCTGGAATACATTTCATTTTAAAACAGATTAAAATAGAAAACAGTTATTTTTAAATTGTAATAATATTTCGCAATATCACTGTTTTACCGTATTTTGATCAAATAAATGCAGCATGGTGAGCATAAGACACTCTTTTCAATAAAATAAAATAAAAAAATCTTACCAAACCCAAATTTTTAAACGGTATAGTGTAAATGCTGTAAATACAGTGTTGTTTATCGTTCTTATTGTGAAGTGTTACCAAAAAATAATAAAAATTATTAGTACCTAACTGTAAACATGCAGTACAGACGTATAACCCTATTTTCTGTTTCCAGTCATAGTGAATGATTCATAAACAGCTAATTTATACCCTATAAAGGGACAACTAACATGACGTTAAAAAATATACTGCAGATCAATTAGTGAACATAAAAATCAATAAATGTTCAATATTGCAATATATTTTGGCAGTAAGCCCCAGTGTGCAAAGCTCAGGGGAGCCGTGTCATACTGCAGCTATGAGCACTATGCAGATATGGAATATCTGACTAAACATGTGTGGATATCGATACTTTGGTATCTTTAGTAACGTCCCAGAGCATACTCACATAACACTTAACCAATCATTAAGCTGACCCCAGCCATGTTTTATTTCTGTACGGCCCCATTGATGCCATGTCAAGACTGAACTCAATGTATAAATATAATATACAGCAAGAGGTAGTAATTTTATATGTTTGATGATTTTACAGAATGATGTCATTGTCCCTTTAATCGGTCACTCTGTCACACACACACCAAACTAGTGTGCGCATCAGGTCGCTGTTGAGTAGATTTACATCTCTTCTGCCCTGGCTAAAGGTGTAGGCCAAAAACAGGTTTAGTACGGGAATCCAGGACACAGCAATCTCCCATGTTCAAGCGCTTTGATGCATCTGGGGTTACAGGGCAGCTGAATTTGGGGGAGTGTCAGATGAGTCTGTGCGGCTGTTCTAATAGGATAAGTGGTCTAATACTACCTTGGGAGCTTTGCAAAGTGTCTTAATCTGTTGTGTTTAACACTCTAACAGGAATAGCCTACTATCGCTAGGGTGGCCATTCTAAACCCCGGAGACTGAGAACTTCAGTTGACGCTAGAAAAATACAGTGACTAATACATCTAACATAACAGCCACAGCAACTCGAGTTGTGATATATCGGAGTTATTCATTTCGAAATTGCCATTTGGGAACTCCAGTGGGTCATTTGTACAACTTACTTTTAAACTTTAATACTACTAGAAGCACAAATGGTGGGAGAAAGGAGCTTTGGCCTTTGTTGAGATGAAACCAACACAGAGATCATTTATCTTTTGGACGAGTTCTTATTTCTCCTCTCCAAAGATTGTCTCAAATAATCAATGCCACAAACTCTGTTGTGCTGTTTATATTTAACTGCCAACACACCCACTAGTTGCTGGGAAAATGTCAAATGTCTGTCACTCGATGGAACTTGAAGGAGTAATTTGCTGTTATTTTATTTATTTATTTAATGTAAGGGTATTTTGTAAAGTCCTGTGGTCACAGAGTAGATGCAGCAGTGGCTTTGTAAAAATAACATTCTCGCACACCGAATGAAAAATGGATATCTAAAAGTTGATGAATTCTAGTTTTTATATACTCAAATGAAAAATTATTATTTACTAATATCTTAATATCATTCTCAAAATTGACAAAAAAAGGTGTTTGAAAACTTGACTTCATAATTTTAACAACAAATGGTTTCATAAAAATGTTATGCCCTTCTTATTAACTTCACAAATATGGGTATAAATGAATAGTCAGGATATAAATAAATAGCCAGTACCTCAAAACCACCTTTAGGACGCTTAACTAACAGGCTACAACTGTTCAACCACTTCTTAGCTGTGTTTACAATTTTACAGCGATTTAAAAATGTGAAAACAATGTAATAACCACAAACCTAGGATATAAATGAACAGTAAGATTTAAATTTAGCCACAGTACCTCAAAACCAACTGTAGGGTAGGCCACTTAGCAGGCTAAAAGGTTTAGACACTTCTTAGCCCTGTTTACTTTTTTACATTGATTTAAAAATGTGAAAACAACGTAATGGCCTTCTAAATAACTTCACAAACTTAGGATGTAAATGAATAGTTAGCTTTAAATTTAGCCACAGTACCTCAAAACCAACTGTAGGTTACTTAGCTAACAGGCTAAAAGTATTTAGACACTTCTTAGCGCTGTTTACTTATTATTTCGACTTGTGGCTTTGACAAATGCAATCCTGGTAACCATAAGTAGGCAAGTGAAATATAAATGTTATTCATCACATAAAGTAGCCTAGACTTAACACTTTACAGACCATGTCTGCTATTCTCATTTACACTAGTTGCACTTCAACAGGAGCAAAACAGACTGAGTGACAGTCAGACAGACAGATGAAGGCAACAGACGTGAGCTCCTGTCTCGAATCAAAGCGGCACTGAAACCAGAGCCCTCTGCTTCTACTGCCTTGTCGCCCTCGTACCCATAGACTACAGCCTTTCACATTTCACGTCGCTGCCACTCATTTTCTCCGCTGTCGCTTTGCACTTAAGCAAGAGGAATCTAATCTTCTAAAATGCAGTGGCTAGAATAATCAAGAAGACACACGCTGAAAATAAAGTGTGTATTTCTGGGAGTGGGAGGGGTGGGCATGTGTTTGGAGTCGGCAGATGCCTGAGGACTTTACGGCCAGCTTGACTTGTTAGGAAAACTGGGTATATGCTTACACTTCCGTTGACATGACTGCGGTATCAGCGCACTGGCTTAAGTGTTGGACATCCTCTGAATGACCCTGTCAGTGTGTGCGTGTTTACAGAGATGATCTGACAAACATTTGCCCAGTGCAACCCGACTAGACAGATGATAGTACAGTGTGTTTACCGCCAACACCATTCCGATGCCCTGACAAACCAAATTTAACATTCAAGGGAGCTATTAGATGGATACAGAGGGGTCAGAAAAGGGAAACTGAAATTAGCTACATGCTTGTGTTACATGTTTGTGTTTACAAATATAGTTTGTGCACACATATGAATGTAGTTTGTGGTTTTTGCTAAGGTAAGCATCATTAATATCGATTGCATATACTTAGCATTAGTGGTTTGAACTTTAACCTTACAGACATGAAATCCAAAAGTATGCTATTACTTTTCTTTTTTTGAACTTTTCAGCTGCAAGATCAGCTGATGAGAGCTGGGAGATCAGCAACTTATTGTTAACAAAAGCAAATAAAAACTAAATGAAAAACATAACTGAGGAAAACTGAAAATAAAACATCTCAATGACAAAAAAACAAACAAAACATAACATAAAACAAGCAATCTTAGTTTTTGATACATGGCAAGACATGAAAAGACTTTGACAATAAAATAAAGTTTGGCAATTAAACAAAACTAAACTAAACTAAACTAAATAAAATAAACAATAAAACCAAACCAAACAAAATAACACAAAACAAGTAACATATTAATCTCAGTTTTTGATACATGGCAATGAATAAATTGAAAAGACATCGAAAAATAAAAAATAATACAATAAAATATTCATAACAATAATAATCCAGAGATTAATTCTGCGTAAACCAGTTTAAACTGATTTTAAGGTTAGGTTAGGGTTAGGGTTAACTCTAACCCTAACCCCTTTTGAAACTGGACCGTCTAGCAACCACCTAGATGACCCTAGCAACCTAGCAACCACCTTGACCACACTAGCAACCACATGTGATAAATTCATTCTGAACATCTAACAACTGCATACCCTGGAAACCAGTTTTAACACCCTAGCATCATGGCAGCAAGTTTTGCACAAGCCAAAATGTGGTTATATTAATGCATCTTCATTTTGATCATTTTACATTAAAATACATTTCAAAATCTATATGATTGTGTAATTTTTTTTTTTTTTTTTTTTACATGTATAATATGTGAGTAGATAAACAGCTAAAACACTGCACGCTGCTTTGAGTGCCACTATCACCAATACACACACACCACAGGGACTGTGCACACACACATATTTCTAAATGTCAAAACAAGAAAGTGTGAAGGACAAGATGAAGAAGATTAGTGTCTTTAAGGGCCTGAGGTTATTCTAATGATGCCATACATCAACCTTTGGAAAGGAACATAGAGTCAAAGTTGTCAATGCATGAATGCCACACCATTATCATCTCCCAGTTTTAATCATTGTCCCTGTCATGTAAGTAATCAACACCATAACTTGTACCCAGAGAGATCATTCACAGTTACCTGAGAGTAATACGTACACTTGCGCAAAGCCCCTCATCTGGCTTTGTAGTGCATGTGTGCCTTTTCAGTAGCACTGCTTTAAATGTTGTTGTGACAATGCTAAATGGCGCTTTTTATGAATATGCTAAAACAACTTCCCCCAGTGTGGGCCGTGGCACCAAAGGCAATGATGGGTGAGAACTAACACTCCAGGACCACAAACAGTGTCAGGGGTCCTGTGATTTCCTGTGATCACCTCCCATCTGCCCCCGCCTGTTACTCAGAGAAGATCTCTCCGCATGCAGCTGTGATTTTCACCAGCTCTCCTAATCCTCTTCAATCTGGGGCACCAGCCCCCTTTTCCAGGGCTCACCAGTTTAATAAGGTGAGGATGCCCCCAGAACACCAGGGATGAGAGAAGAAGGCCGGTTCTCACCTTTGGAAGCATCACCTCTGCTCTTGTTATGCCTATGAGCGGACCATCTTCTGGTTCTACTCCCTGAGTGCTTGCCCTGGTGCACAATCCGTCTTGGTGAAGGTGGCAAGGGTGGGATATATTTCCTAGGTAGTTAAAGAACAGTTGCATTCACATCTACATCTACATTTACATTTATTCAGTTAGTATATGCTTTAATCCAGAGTGCTTTATACACATACATACAGTAAGTAGATATGATTTATTTCAATCTGATTTAAATTTAAATTTAGATTTTTCTGCAATATTAATATTGTAAGATATTATATATATATATATATATATATATATATATATATATATATATATATTTGCTAAATATTACATTATTAATAGTGTATTATTTAGCAAATGTCTACCTATAAACTCACTTATAGCATTTCAAATTATTTTATTTTTAGTCTTTAGTTATAATTTACAATATTTAGCAAAGCTATGTTTACAAAATAGCATATAGCCATTTATCAGTTATTGGCCATGTCATGCAAATAACTGAAAAAGTATTGTTCTACCACTGAGGAGACATGAATGTGAAAGTTTATTAAATTTTATTATTTTTGCATTATTGATTTTTATTTTACTTTTTATTATTTTTGTTGTTGTTGTTGTTGTTGTTGTTGTTGCACATGGTTTTAAATAAAAGCATCTGCTAAATTAATAAATGTAAATGATGGCACAATGTGGCTTAAAGTAAGTGTGTGTACAGTCTCAGGACAAAAATATATATAAAAACGGAGTGGCACCATTTCAAAAGGTACACTGTAAACAATTTTTGTAATTTGAACAGTATTTTACTGTAATATGTACAGTAATATACTGTAAAATGTGTATACAGTATTTTACTGTAAACAGCAAAGGATTATGGGAAAATATATGATCACTACTGTATTTCTTCACTATTGTAAATCCATTTACAGTAAACTACTGTAAATTTACAGTAGTGAACTTGCCTGCGAAAAACTGACCAATGGCAAGGGAGATATCTTTTTTTGACTGTTTAGTGGAAGTGGCTGTAAAAGGACAAAAGAGAAATGTTGCACCGTTAACTCGACAAAAAGGTTAGTATATTATTTCTGTTTTATGCAAAGCTAAGATATTTTAAGATGTTTTCACTCGTTAACAGCAAACTAACATTATTCATTGTGTCGTTTTTCATGTTGGGAGTTGGAGCCTTTTTTTCTGACTGACGCCCGGATTAACGCCACCAAAATGCTGATAACATTGACTGTTGAAGAATTTAAGGTCACCTATACTAGTCAAAATAAACTCTAGGTAAACCGAGAAACACGTTTACGTTCTGCTGCCCTTTAATGCAGGTTAGCTCTTCTGGCGAGTCGTTCCCCTTCAGTCGGTCACTACGAGTCACATCGTTGACCGGTGAATGGGATCTCGCCAGAGAGACCAATCCACTTCGAGTGTATATAAACAAGCCAATGGACATTGACATGCGGTATTTTACATCTGGCTGCCACACCCCGCATTGCGGGTATAAGAGGCAGCAGGTGCACCGCATTAATTCATCTTTTCGCGGTGGTGCATCACTACTGCTCTCCTGTTCCTCGAGTGATTGCTGAACGAGTGCGGGAGTTACGGCGCAGCAGCGGTGGTCGCGGTCTCACGGGAGGGAAAAAAAGATCGTCTTCGTGCAGACAGCCAAACCAGGAGTGTGCGGTGGCCAGCTCCCCTGCGTGCTTCAACACTAAAAGAGCAATTTCTCTAAAAGAGCATTTCTCTAAAAGAGCAACACGGGTGATCGCATCTTTTTAAAGATGTCTTATCACCCGTGCGTTTCTGGGTGTGGTCGTTTCCTGGCGCCTCAGGACAGTCACGATCGCTGCCTCACGTGTCTGGGCATTCAGCATGCTGAGGAAGCTTTCGTGGATGGTTCATGTTCTTCTTGTGAGGACATGACCATCTCGGAGTTGCATAAAAGACTCTGCTATGTCAAACATGGCGGAGTCCCTCTGCCTCTGCAGCGATCCAGCATTCGTCCCAGCACCCGGGGCGGTGCTGCGTCCGGTGGAGTCAGAGGTGATTTGAGGATCACGGTGAGGGCTTCCCCAAGTGGAGCTTCTCACCCCTCAAGCACTCCAAAACCAGTGGAGCTGCCGTTGGAGCGAGCTGGGCCCTCTGCAGGACAGAGCGCACCACTCGTTTCCTTCGGTACCTCCTCTGATGTCGATCGCTGCATCGGAGGGCGAGCCCTCTCTCTCCGGGGATGACAACTCGGCTGCGTTGCCCCCTTCGGGTGTGGTAGCGTTGTCCGAGCCAGACCCAGAGATGACGGCTATGCTTTCCCGGGCCGCCGAGAATGTCGGGCTCAGGGCGGAATCCTCCGCCGCTTCCTGATCCTTTGAGGCTGGACGAATGGTTTCTCGTGGGGGTCGCACTGGTTCTCAGCGCCCCCCTCTGGTGCCATTCTTCCCGGAGGTGCATGAGGAGCTCACTAGATCGTGGAGGGCACCTTTCACTGCCCGAAACAAATCTTGTGGCTCCTCCGCCCTCACCACCCTCGATGGTGGGGCCGCTTTGGGGTACGCGGGCATCCCCTCGGTGGAGTGGCCTGTGGCCATGCAACTGTGTCCAACAGCCACTACCACTCTGCGGGATGGCCAGTGTCTCCCCTCACAGGCCTGTAAGTATTCGTCAGGCCTAACTGGCAGTGCTTACAGAGTTCATGGGGAGGCGGCTTCTGCCCTCCACGCCATGGTGTTACTGCAGGTCCACCAGGCCTGAAAGACCTGCACGAGGGTAGCCACGACCTGGCGGTTCTACATGAACTGCGTGCTGTGACAGACCTCGCGTTTCAAGCGACAAAGGTGACTGCACAGTCTCTTGGTCGTGCAATGTCCACGCTAGTGGTCCAGGAGCACCATCTCTGGCTGTGTCTGGCTGACATGAAGGAGCCGGAGAAGGTACAGTTCCTGTATGCTCCCATGTCACAGACCGGCTTTTTCGTCGACGCTGTCGAGAGCTTTGCCCAGCAGTTCTCAGCAACACAGAAGCAGACTGAGGCAATCAAACACATCATGCGCCGGAGGAAACCTGCTGCTTCCACCCCTGTTGCAGCCCCTCAGCCTGCTCTTCGCCGTGGGCGCCCCCCTGCGGCCGCCCCCCCATCCGCGCAGCCGCAGCAGCCTTCCACCAGGCAGCGTCATGGAGCCAGTCGCAAGCAGGATTCCCAGCCCGTCCAGGCACCCGCCAAACCTGGCGGCAAGTGCAAGTGCAAGAGGCCCTGAGACGGGCGACCCAGAGATGGAGGAGACTGCTCGTCGGGAGATGTTGACTGCACCACTCCCTCCCCCGGAGGAGGGCCGGGTGGAGAATCTTTTGTGTCATTTTGTTTTTGTTCCGGCGCTGGCCCAACAGCCAGCAGTACCCAAAACATCAATAAAAGAGTGGTTTCCTCAATCTCTGGGTCTCAAGAGGAGGAGAGTGGTGAACCATGCATCACGGCATCGCTTCCCTCCTCCTCTCTTGCCAGCAGGCAGAGGGTGGTTGCCCAAGAGGACCCCTCCTGCCCATTCATGGAACCAGGTAAGGGCGGTAGCACTCGAGTCCCCGCTTCAAGTCGTCACACGCCGGGCTGTCACAAGCCTCAAGCCGGGTTCCTGTGTTTCCTTCCACACGAGGAGAAATCAGGTGAGTGTTACACTGCACACCCAGACCCCGCCCCCTGCCATCACAGGCCAGGCCGTCACAGGCCCCGGGCCGGGTCCCTGTGTTCCACCATGTTGCCCCACCGCGGGTACGCCGGTGGCCCCGTTGGTCCCGCTGGCACGGTCTCTCGGAGCCTGGCTAGTGCTCCCCGGTCCATCTCGGTGGCTCCTGCGGACCATCAGACTCGGCTACGCGATTCAGTTCGCCCGGCGTCTCTCCAAGTTCAGGGGCATCCGGTTCACTTCAGTCAAGGCCGTCGATGACCCTGTCTTGCGTGCGGAAATCGCAGTTCTGCTGGCGAAGGATGCGATAGAACTGGTCCCTCCAGCCGATATGAGGTCAGGGCTTTACAGCCCTTACTTCATTGTCCCCAAAAATAGCGGTGGGTTATGACCGATCTTGGATCTGCGAGTTTTGAACCGTGCACTTCACAAGATGCCATTCAAGATGTTGATGAAGAAACGTATTTTTGGGTGCGTCCGTCCCCTAGATTGGTTTGAAGCGATCGACCTGAAGGACGCGTAGTTTCATGTCTCGATCTTCCCATGACACAGGCCATTCCTGCGATTCGCGTTCGAGGGACGGGCATATCAGTACGACGTCCTGCCCTTTGGGCTGTCCCGACAGATCCCTCACGTCTTCACCAAAGCCCTTGTTCCCCTGAGAGAACGGGGTGTGCGCATCCTCAACTACCTCGACGACTGGCTCATACTTGCACAGTCTCGAGAGCAGTTGGGCGCACACAGGGACCTGGTGCTCAGGCACCTCAGCCAGTTGGGTCTTCGGGTCAACTGGGAAAAGAGCAAACTCATGCCAACGCAGAGGATCTCTTTTCTCGGCATGGAGTTGGATTCGGTCAACCAGACAGCACGCCTCACCCAAGAACGTGCTCAGTCAGTGCTGAACTGCCTCAAGGCTTTATCAGGCAGGACGGCGGTCCCACTGAAACTCTTTCAGAGGCTCCTGGGGCATATGGCTGCAGCTGCGACAATAGTTCCACTTGGTCTGCCCCATATGAAACCGCTTCAGCACTGGCTCCATAGCCGAATCCTGAGGTGGGCGTGGAAACACGGTACTCACCGTGTTCAGATTACACCGGCCTGCCGCAAGACCCACAGCCCGTGGACAGATCCCTCATTCCTTCGGGCAGGAGTGCCCCTGGAGCAGGTATTCAGGCATGCTGTGATATTCACGGATGCCTCGGCCACCGGCTGGGGAGCCACGTACAACGGGCACGCAGTGTCAGGTGTATGGACGGGTCCCCAACTGCGTTGGCATATCAATTGCCTCGAGTTGCTGGCAGTACGCCTTGCCTTGAGCTACCTCAAAGAGCGCCTTTGGGGCAGGAACGTTCTGGTCTGCACGGACAACACTGCTACCATTGCATATATCAACCCGCAAGGCGGTTTACGCTTCCGTCGCATGTCGCAACTCGCCC
Organism: Spinibarbus caldwelli; assembly: GCA_039654775.1. Lineage (NCBI taxonomy): Eukaryota > Metazoa > Chordata > Actinopteri > Cypriniformes > Cyprinidae > Spinibarbus > Spinibarbus caldwelli. Next base: position 20,698,567 of record CM077236.1, on the reverse strand, counting down.
GCCACCTCCTCCTCTGGAGTCAGAAGCATCTGTGGTCCCTTCGTCCCATCCACATTCCAGGAGTGTTCAATCAGGCAGCTGACGAGCTGTCTCGAGCGGCACTTCCTGGGGAGTGGAGTCTCCATCCCCAGGCGGTCCAGCTGATTTGGAGTCGGTTCGGAGTTGCTCAGGTAGACCTGTTTGCATCTCCAGAAACCACCCACTGCCAGTGGTTCTACTCCCTATCCGAGGCAATGCTCGGCACGGATGCACTGGCACACAGCTGGCCCCAGGGCTTGTGCAAATATGCATTCCCCCCAGTGAGCCTGCTAGCACAGACACTGTGCAAGATCAGGGAGAACGAGGAGCAGGTCCTGTTAGTGGCTCCATATTGGCCCAACAGGACCTGGTTCCCGGAACTCATGCTCTTCGCGACAGCCCCTCCCTGGCTGATTCCTCTGATGAAGGATCTGCTTTCTCAGAGACGGGGCACCCTCTTGCACCTGCATCCAGACTTGTGGAAACTCCACGTGTGGTCCCTGGATGGGACACGGAGGTTCTAGGTAACCTGCCCCAGAAGGTAACTCTCACTATCACTTCAGCACGAGCACAGTCCACAAGACGGGCTTATGCGCTGAAGTGGAACCTGTTCGTCAAATGGTGTTCCTCTCACCATGAGGAACCCCGGAGATGTTCGATCAGCGTGCTTTCCTTTTTGCAACAAGGGTTGGAGCGTAGGCTGTCCCCCTCCACCCTTAAAGTATACGTTGCTGCTATTTTCGCCAACCACGACCCCATAGAGGGAAAGTCAGTGGGGAAGCACGATCTGGTCGTCAGGTTTCTTAGGGGGGCCAGGAGGTTAAATCCTCCTTGACCTCCCTCCCTACCCTCTTGGGATTTGGCATTGGTGCTAAGAGCCCTACAAACTGCCTCCTTTGAGCCGTTGCAGTCAGTCGAGTTGAAGTTTCTCTCTATGAAAACCCTACTCCTGACTGCGTTGACCTCGATCAAGAGGGTGGGGAACCTGCAGGTATTTTCGGCCGACGAGTCGTGCCTTGAGTTTGGGCCAGCTGACTCCAGTGCAACGTTGAAGCCCCGGCCCGGCTATGTGCTCAAGGTTCCTACCACTCTCTTCAGGGACCAGGTAGTGAACCTGCAAGCGCTGCCCCTGGAGGAGGCAGACCCAACCCTAGCTTTGCTCTGTCCTGTACGCGCACTGCGACAGCACGTGGCTGGAACTCAGAGCTTCAGGACCTCAGAACAGCTCTTTGTCTGTTACGGAGGACAGCAGAAGGGGAAGGCTGTCTCCAAGCAGAAGATGCCCCACTGGATAGTGGACGCCATCACCTTGGCCTACGAAGCACAAAGTAGGCCCTGCCCGCTCAGGTTGAGTGCTCACTCCACTAGGGGTGTTGCATCGCCCTGGGCGCTGGCTTGTGGTGCCTCGCAAGCAGACATCTGTAGAGCTGCGGGTTGGGCGACTCCCAACATGTTCACTAGGTTTTATAGCCTACGTGTCGAACCGGTTTCCTCCTGTGTTCTCACCTCAAACGGGTAGTGGCACTGAGAGGCCCGGCTCAGAGTCGGCTTGCGGCGTTCTTACGCCTAATTCTCCAGAGAGTTCCTTAGTCAGGCAAATCCTGTCGAGTCCTCCAGCACTCCGGCGTTCAGACATGGTGGAGCATCCGGCGCCAGGCCTTTCAGCCAATGAATTCTTGAAATCTGGTGTGAGGCTAATGCCCATATGAGAGATCCTGCTTGGATCCCATATGTGTATTCCACGATATGCTTTTTAGAGCCGTGTTTCACCTGGCAGACCACGTTCTGCCGTCTCTAATGATGCAGCCTAAGCCATCTCAGAGACTTCCATGTGCAATAGGGCCCTACGGGGTTATTTCATATGTCTAAATGTCATTTAACCCCCTCTGGGAGGAGGTGACTCCGCAGTGTGCCTCTTCCAAGCGGAAGGGCACGCTTCCCAGTGTTATCCTAGTCCTACTGTTTGGGTTGCTCAAGGAACAACAGTAGTTGATCTTCTCTGTGTAGAGCCCGGTCCTATCGTCTGCCTTATAGGAAGGATCAGGAGGCCTACACAGGGCACTGGAAGGGGCAGCTCCTGTGGCGCTTTGGTAGGGATCCAAATTTCATCAGTCATCCGATGTGACTCGGAGTGACCGACTGAAAGGGGAACATCTCGGTAACATATGTAACCCTCGTTCCCTGAAGGAGGGAATGGAGACGTCACGTCCCGTCGCCACAGTCGCTGTACCACCGCTGAGCTGCCAGGTCACCGGCTCGGCTCCTCAGCGAAAGCATGAATTAATGCGGTGCACCTGCTGCCTCTTATACTCACACTGTGATCAGCGGCAACTGGATGCAATAATCGCATGCCAATCTCCATTGGCTCGTTTAGTTACACTCGAAGTGGATTGGTCTCTCTGGCGAGATCCCAGTTTTGTCGGTCATCCGACGTGACGTCTCCGTTCCCTCCTTCAGGGAACGAGGGTTACATACCTAACCGAGACGTTTCTTACTTCGTTCCTGAATGAATCAGCAGTTTTGATCTAATTGACTGAATAAATGACTGAACGATTCAGTCATTAAGACAGTGGCTTGCTGCCACCAACTGGTTATTTTAATCTTATTTTTAAAAGTATCATTCTATTTTTTTCTATCACTGCATATTTCTGTGTTCTAAATTTTATATTTAACATTTCTAAGTTTTATATTTAACATATTTAAATTTTATATTTAACATAACATTTAACATTAATTTCATAACATTATTTATGCAATTTGTAAGTGCAAATTATAATTAATTATACTTGTCTGTTTAAAAATAAAAAAATAAAAATTAAGCCACTTAGCCAATGTAACTTTTCAGCATAGCCTATTTTATTTGAAGTGCATCCCGTGTATTCTGATACATACATTAATGTCTCTGGGCTAAGCCCCAGATATCCACTCACTGTAGAACTGCCCCTGGAATCAAACGATTAATCACGATTAATCGCATCCAAAATAAAAGTTTTTGTTTACATAATATATGTATGTGTACTGTGTATATTTATTATGTATATATAAATACACACACATACCAAAGTATAGCAAAAACAGTACAATTTTGAAATATGTTTACTATTTAAAGTGACTGTTTTGTATTTAAATGTAATGTAATGTATTTCTGTGATCAAAGCTGAAATCTTAGCATCATTACTCTAGTCTTCAGTGTTACATGATCCTTCAGAAATCATTCTAATATGCTGATTTTCTGCCAAAAAAAAAACTATTATTATTATTAATAATAATAATAATTATTATTCGTCTCTTCTTCTCACCAAATACAGGCTTGGTGAGCAGAAGAGATTTTAAAATCTTACTGTTCAAAAACTTTTGGCTAGTAGTGTACTTGCTGATTTTTGCTTTTCAGTATGTGTATGTTTTGCCATGATACAAAGTCCCCAGGGGACTGTGGTGATGCCCTTTTTCAGCTAGTGCATCCGTGACGTCGAGATTTGTAATTTGTACTTTTAAAAAGAAAATGTTCAACACATAAAAAGAAAATTATCAGAACTAAAACTCATGAGTTATGGTGATTTTTTGGGGGGCTGGGGTGGTAAAAATCATGGTTTACAGTGATGTACCACAATTGGATTGTTTTTTACAGGTAAAAAAATGTTTAAACTAAATGAAAATTAGCTCTACAGTACTGATACTGTAAATGGAAATACGGTAATAATACTGTAAACGAAAATACAGTAAAGACATTATTGTATCCAGTCCTTTAAAACCAAAGGTGGCTTCATCAGGGATCTCAATATAATTTTTGGATCTAGTTGTTATTATAGACCATGTATACATGTGGTATTAACATCTACCTTAAGCGATGATCACAAGTTGTCAGCTAAGACACATTACTGGTATTAATACTCGGTGTCACACTACATCCTGAGGATATTCTGCAAAGTTTTTATATTTAGATCAATGGCTGATTAGCAGGTGGTCCTCACTGCCCAAGAAATCATTAGGTCATATTAGAGATTACACTACAAATGCAAAGCAGTCTTTCGACTACTTATTTTGTGATCTTATCACTCAAACCACATGTTTGACGTGTTGGGTGGTTGTTAATACCTCGTTTAACCATGTCATAAACAAGCCCAGCACATCTCAAAGTGTTTAGAATGTCAGGCAACCTCTGCCCAGAGAACATGCAGTTCTCAAACCCAACAACTCATCACACCTCGCATTAAAAAGCCCCTTAAAATAAAACAGAACTGGACAAGGAGCCTGAGTTATTGGCACAGCTGAAGGGAGACAAGGAGGAGAAAATCATGCAGCATTTCTGACAATAACACCACTGATATCTTAATGTGACTGAGAAGACATTCACACCTAATGGATGTGGTTTCAGGTGGGGTGAGGAGTTGGATGGGATGAGGTGTAGGGTGCGCCTGTGCTGTTTGGGTAACATGGGGGATGGACAGAGTCAGGTTGCACACTGTTAGCATTCCAAGGAGACGTCAAACACTGTGGACGAGCGGCTCATGCCTCATCCTGCGTCTCTATACATGTCCCACTGCAGAATGCAAGGAGAAGGCATGTGAGTGTTTTTCCTGGGAGCTTGTATCATGCTCTTGGAAATGTGTCACCGAAGTATTTAGACTCCTTGCCTACAGCAGGCTCCTCGATCTGTGAGCCTGGAGACAGCAAAGATCCTCAAGAGGACGAATGACTATCATCACAAACATTTACATGCAGAGTTATTATCGAGCCACAGCAGGTTTTTGCATAGTGAACCTACAGTCTCCATTGCTCAGACCAAATTTATGTAACACAATGTGTAATCTGTTATTTGAAAGGATTAAATACATAATATAAACACCTCCTCTGTCTCTCGGAGTATGCGCACAATGGCAAGGCCAAATGTAGTCAGATTAACATGCTAACAAGCTGGATGAAACAGGCCAAACAGACTAAACAGACCAACAATCACATTAGCTAGGTCTTTTACTGCTACCTCACAAAACCAAACTGGTTTGATATGACAAGAATATAAAAATATGATTTATAGTCCAAATGAAATCAGATTTTTTTAAAAACCAAAAGTGCATGTAAACAGATGTATTGAGTTAAAACAGTGAATAATGATAATAGTTAAACGCAGTCATTTAGCATAGGTTCAATCAATTTTAAAGGTGAAGGGCATAATTTGTTCACCCCTAGTGGCACGAAATAGAATTGCACAAATTAATGTTTTCAAACAGGTGTCCTAAGCACAATGGTCAGATAAAGTGTTGTTTTATTTATTTACTATTATAGTTTTTTTTTTTTTTTGTAATATCATGCTTTTGTCATTTTATTTTATTTTTTATTATTATTTTATTTTTTTTATTTTTTTTCTATTTAGCTTTAATTCATTTTTTGTTTTAGTTTTAGTAATTTAAGTACTTCAGCTTCAGCTTATTTATTATTCATTAATTTGAGTTCTTCATCTTTTTTATTTTATTTCAGCTTTATTTCTAAAACTAAAAATCTTAAAAATATTTTTCATTAATTTTAGTCAACAATAACAACCCTACATTCAGAAAAACAGTAGTCTAGCCATAATCCCATGCCACTGAACCAATGTAGTGACCCTCAATCAAGCAAGAGTTTATACTATTCAAGGAAATAAATGTGAATGAATTACAAAAAGAAATATCAATATCAAAAAAAGGCAAAAATGCTCTTCAAATATATTAGACGTAGCCGTTAGACAAAACTATATTAATTGATGTATTACACAAGGAATCCAATGTGTTATTTAAACACAAAGAGTGTACTTAAACATCATTTACAACTCATCATGTCAACTACTGTGCCAGTGAATTGTGGTTTTTCTTCGAATACAGAAAGATAATGGCAAGACACCCCTCACTGCTCTATCTACACCTGTAATGGATATAGGAACTAGGAATTAAAATAGATTGAAAAATATGAGTGCTTTCACTAATGACTGTAGTCTCCACTGCTCTATTAGGACTCATCTGGGAGTAAGAATGATGGGGTGGCCGCTGAACTTGCCTGCCCGTTAACAGTCACTATAAAATTGTCACGTCAGCGCCTTGTGCCCGTTTTTACAGTCCCAAACCCATTGGCAGTGCTATGATATGGATAGCATCAGCTTCAAAAGTTGTGCTGTCTTTCAAACTATCTTTCTCAAAAAAAAAAATACATAAAAAAATAGCATCTATATATACATGGGAAAAAAATGGAATTTGGTCAACCGTTTAAAAACAAATAAATACACTAACCTAAAATCTGAATATCTTTATCTGTAGAAAGTCTCTTTGATTAGCTGTTAGCATTACACTGCACTCCTTCCTATATTCTGTATATGTACCAACACTGCCTGTCTTAAAATGACTCCATGAGGGGTGGACCCATCAGATGGACAAAATTGGATGAAATATTGCAGGGTGAATATAGCATGGGGGATTGTGTTTAATTACAGTGCAGTGTTCTCTGCATACTGATGACCTGTGGAAGGACCTGAGTGTTTTTCACACGCTAGTCCTTTGCTACAGTGCATTCTACACACATCATTGCTGTGAATATGATTATTAATTTAAAAGATGTGCTTTCACAGTCACAGGATTGTTTGATGGGGGAAATGTACATATTTGATTTATGAAGCAATGGAAAGTTTTATATTTTTACATTAGTCTCACAACTGTCACAAAGTTCAGCATGTTTAACTGCAAATGAACAGTGAAACATTTTTTTTTTTTCACTCTTTTCATCCAGACCTTCGGCTGTTTTTAGCCACAATATTCGTTGCAGGAAAGCAGATAGAAATGAATTTTAAAAGAGGAAAAGTCCTTAAGAAGTAATTTTGATCATAATAATGGCATGGATGAAAAGTAACATTTAGTCATTACTGTCAGGGGAGATATATACGAGAGACATATATATTAGCATTAAAGAAGCCTATTAGTAATGAATCTCATCCTTCGGGGTCAGTGCCGATGAGTAATAATCTTATGCTAATATATTCTGTGACAAAATCGTCTGATTCTAGCTTTCTGTTGAGTCGTTTTAATCTACAATCTATTCATAGACGTAAAGACCAGACATTTGGAACCTATTCATTAAAATTCTGGTGAAAACGCAAGTAAAACTACTGTTCTTTGAATAGTAATCTTGGACTTCATCACTGCAAAGCCAAAAGACAAAGAGGTGATGGCTGTCTTTAGAAGAGTCATGTAAGTCACCATTATTCCGCTAAGTGTTTAGGGAATATTTAACATTTTGCTCATTTTGTCAAGATGTTTTTGAGATTTGTTGAACTTAAAAGACACCACATGAGGAGGTGGTGACAGGCCACTTGCAGGAAAAATAATGAAAGAAAACATCACATTCAATATGGCGGCTAAAGAACTGTTAATGTTTTGCTAAGCATCATCTGCATGGTCATCAAGTGAACTAACTTTGACTATGGATAAACACCTAGAAGTTTCTTTATTTTAAGCCAAAGTCAGGTTTGGATTGATTAATGTACTTTTAGCAGTACACGTTAGCAGCCAAGGCAACAAGGTCAACTTAACAAAACAAATGTACAGATAATTCTATGGTAAAGTGGGTTTTGTGCAATCCTGGATCAAATGGCAACAATAAACTCCAATAAACATTTACTCAATGTCTCTTCTCAAACTTTCCTTCAGCATAGAGAGGGGAACTCTGGAAGCAATGAGGACAGACACAAAGACATCACAAGGAACAGAGGGAGGGCGTCCTGGGTTAAAACAATGGTGACACCCACCTTAACAAACATGTACCATACCGCAAACCGGCCTCCTCCACTCGAACAGAGTGCTTGCCAGCCCACTCGACAAATGACTGCCTCATAGGCCCTTTTGTTTTGCTAACTGGTAACTGTGGATGTGGAAAAAAGGAAAACTTGAGTAAACAAGCAGTGCTTACCATCTCAATAGAGCTGCATGGGTGTTCTTCAGCACAACAGTCTGGGCCACAACACAAACTATGAGAATAGCGTGGCCTGAACTCAACAGCAAACAGGCTTCAATTGTGTCTCTAAAACAGCCCACTGCATTTTGATTTCTGCTCTTTGTTTACGCACAGCAATAAAAAGGAATTGTCTTTGAAAATTTGAATCCATATACAGCCACTGCTTGAGGTTTTTTAACATGGCTTTGTTATTATGTGAATTATTATGACGTATAGTGGCTGCACAAAGTGTTTGGACACTTAAACAACACTTAATAAAAGCATAAATGTCAGTGCACTAGAAAATAAAATTATCAAACCAAGTGGCCATAACTGTAAAGAAACACAATATGGACACACTTTAAGCAAAATCTTTTCAGAAAAGTTTTTTTTTTTTTTTTTACAATATAATTATTTTTAGCAAAAGTAAATAAAAGCTTGCGGTCAGTGTTTGTGTGTGTGTGTGTATTTAAAATAATTTTGTGTGTTACTGTCATACAGCAAGGAAATTGATCAATAGTGGCAGTAAAGAGAATTATAACGTTTCAAAAGAACTGTTTTCACCAAAACTCTTCAGCACTGAAAGGTTTCTTGAGCACAAAATCAGCATATTGAAATGTTTTCTGAAGGATCATGAGACATTAAAGACTGGAATAATGGCTGTTAAAAATTCAGGTTTAACACAACAGAAATAAAGGACATTTGAAAGTATATCAAAATTTAAAACAGTTATCTAAAATTTTATTATTTCACAATATTACTGTATTATTGATCAAATAAATGCAGAATTGGTGGGCCTTTTATTTTATTATTTACTTAATTTTTTCAAAAATAGTTTTGAACAGTATTGTAAATGTGTATTAATATACTGTATAAAACATAAAAACTTTTTTCATAATATCTTCTTTTGTGTGCATACAGGTCTGACTGTGAGTAAATGACACAAATTTCATTTTTCAGTCAGCATAAATAAAGTGTTTTGCATTTAATCACAAACATTGGGCATAAACTCTAGCCGAGCTCATCAACTGGTAACTTCACCTCTGAAAGGTTGAATAAATGTATCCATGCCCTTCTCATTCAGTTTCTGCAATATATGATGGCACACTGGCCATTGTCTTGTCAGGCTGAGAACATTCTTTCTTTTATTAGTGTCTAGTTTTGTAACACTGCCAAATAACACTTGATTGCTCTTTAATTAAATATTAATGGCCGTCATTACATCTTCATTTATAATTAATGGCCGTTAACGACTGATATTGCACATTAATGTAATTAAACATTAGTAAAGCAGTAATGTAATTTCACTTTCTCTAACGACTGGAGACTGGATGACTTTATACAGCAGAAGTGGCCAAAATAGTGGCTGCAGTGAGATGACTGAGGCTGGTATTAAAACTGCACTGGCTTCAAAATGGCCTGCTGGAAATTAAGACCTGATTTAAGTAGTTTTTTAACAGCTTATTAAAATCAATAAGTTCAGTTTTGATTTTAGCCACAGTGTAAATGAACTGACTAGTTTGGAATGCACTGTTTATGAACATCCAGTCCAACCTGCCCCTTCACCCGCAGATGTGTAGCTAAGACTATTTTGCACAAAGTTGCTTTTGTGTGCTAGTGTGGGACCAGGAAACTGGACCCTGGGGCATCAGTGGCATCAATAACTCTCTTTTTTTACCCTGAGGTGGCATCAACTTTAACCCTACATCTAAGGGTGTCAGTCTAGCATTAATCCGAGTGACTAAATTGTAGTTGTTCTGGTCAACTCATTCCTTTCCTGTAGCTTTATCCTTTCAGGAATGATTAAACTACTGTGCATGGTTGCATTTTTCACATTCAAAAGTTTCAAAGCGCAAAGTTCTATTCTACATAATCTATAATCATAGCAAAGTTACAAATTCCAAGGCTTTTGGTTTTTTGGTTTAAAGCTGAGAAAGAGCAAAACAGGAAAGCAATGAGCAAATATTTTCCGCAAGGTAATAAAAATGAAGTTTGCGCTAGAGCATTGGTAAGCACAGCACAGGCCCTGGCCATTAAAACACAATCACTTCTCTCTAGCGCTGTGAAAACAAATATACACGATGAGCCTACAGGGCTGCTATCCTCTGATGGCACTACGACTTCCCATAATTAAAGGATTCTAAAGCACACCAGGACACAAACAAAGGCTGCTTTTTAAAAATCTCTCATCATGTTGTATCAACAGTTTGTGGGATGAGGGGGGCAGAGAGAGGGAGCTCACACTATTTTTCTGCTCTTTGATTGAGACAGGATGAAGGTAGAAACGGTAAATCAAGACTGCACAGCTGCCATTGTTTGGTGAATTTTTAACTAGAAAATTACATCCTTAAGGGCTCCCTTAAGATTTAGAGAAAACGGTGGTAAACCAAGAAGACCAAGCAGAGGATAAATGTATTGGAATACATTTTGTATGGTTCTTTTATCCTGCACCACCAAAATGTCACTCTTGTAGCATTCTGCACTCTTTTGGAGGATTCCATCATATGTTTACAAATGCTAAATATATTAAACATGTCTGAATGGGAACAAAAATGGATAAAACATTAAGTGGCTTTAACTGTAATGTTTTACAAATTTTTTTGTATATACACTAAAGTGCATAAAAATAGGGCCCAATGTTCTGCTAATATGAAGGAATTTTCTGTAATGATTTTTTTGCAGGTGTTTCACCCGTATTTTGAAGCATGCTTTGCTTCGTGTTGTGTTTTAGGAAATAGGAAATGTCCATAAACATAATGAATTAAGTAACAAATAATCCACACACACACACACACGTGCATATACATGAATGTATGTATACATATGTGTAGACCTATATGCATTTATATTTTATATATTTATATATTATGTATTTTATATAATATATTTTACCCCAAAACATTTCACAACAAACAAAAGTAACAGGCAGAAAACATACAAATTACAATAATATCAAAAAACGGCAAGGAATGCACAATAACAGTAGTCAGTTTGACTCATATGCACTATATTCCAAGTCATCTAAGTCAACAGACTTCAGAATAATGGCAAACAAGTAAAATTGACCACTTTTATGCTGATAGTAAAAATCTTACTTTTATGTATTAAAAAAAAATTGCAGCTTAGACTTTTTTCTCTCAACAGAAGATCACAAAGATTTTGAATGCTGTTTTGGTGGTGCAGGGCACAATTTCAAGTGACTTTTCCAGAGTGTTCTCACCTATGTAAGGCATTTCCCATAAAACCATGTCACAATACCAGAACTTTTCAGATAAACTTCAAGAACGTGATGATGAGTTTGAGAATGATGCTTGGCTCTGGCTGAGTCCAAAAGAAATGTATTCAGACTCTTGGCTGATGTTAGGTAAATCTGTAGATCTACTGCCAAAAATTCCTCAGATGTTCATTTTTTGTGAATTAGCAGTTTGTCCAGAGGCCACATGTCACTCCTGATGAGAGATAAAAGATGCCTTATGTCATTAAGAAGAAAAAGAGGACTTTTCAGTTGGCTTCTATTGAACAAGACACATGCCTCAAAGAGATAAAAAAATCATTTAATTGAGAATGAATCACCCGTTGAGATGGAGAGGAAATGTTTTCAGTAAAGGCCAGACAGCCACTTCCCAGGCTTTGGCCTTTTCATATGTTGTAATAGAGATTTAACCTATTTCTTATTCAGATTAAACATATTATAAAAGCTTGCAATCAGTCCAACAGATTATTACATCACGTCAGCAACAAGACTTGTTTCCCAAACATGATAATTAGTTTAGGTATAATGCCCACCTGTTTTGAAACCACTTTATGTTAGAGCTCTGTGCTCTGTGATCACATTAGCATAATACAGTAATGTCTCAACAAAAGTCCTTCTGTGAAGCATACCTTGTGTACCACCACAGCTGCATCACTGACACACACGTACTGACCTGTTTAGTCTCTCTTTCAAAAGAACATTGTTTCTCTTAGTGCTTTTTTTGATGCACAGACTAAAATAATTGGATTTGGCCATTTATAAATTGAAATCGCACTTTTAGTGTGACCAGTCACAAAAGCAATAGACAGTACTTTAGATTTTGCCTTGCAGCTTTATTCACAGATTTAATCTATAAAACCCCAAAAGTATAAACAAAAATGTTTACAAATACTCAGCTGACCTAAAGTCACAATGATTTCTTAACACTTAAACACCACTTAAATGAGTGATTAATTCTCTTAAACACTCATACAACCAATTTCTTTCTTCTAATTTGACTGGCCAAGCACCAGCACAGAAAACTGGGATCGCTCACAGAAGGGTTTATCTCACTGGTGAGTATGAAGTGATCAAGGAGAAGGAAAATGTAAAATCTGAGTGATTAAAGAACGTTTTGAGCAGGAAAGCTGCTTTTCAGTGTGTGCACAAAATAAATATAATACAATATAAATAAATACAATATAAAAACTACATACATACAAACGAATCCAAAATTATGTCAGAAAAGCTGGTCAATACGTATTGCTTAATGTCACTTGCACTTATATATTATTGTTCGAAATCACAATTGTCTCTCAAAGTTGCTTGCACCTTCATTCAGTCTATTTAACTTTGTTATGAAGCACTCTAGTATATTTCTTCTGACCATATTAAACCAAACCCTACTTCACACACTTGTAGAAGAAGAACTGAGTCCTGCTCAACTTTAAAACAGTCTTGTTTTGTTTCATATTTCAAGCAGCTGCTGACAGCCAGTTAGAGTCGAGATAAGGATGCCATTTGATAATTGGTGAGAATTTATATAACATGCCACACTAAAAAAAAAAGATCAAATTGACTAAAAACACTACATTTCCAGAGTCAGTAATTCATACTTGTGACACAATTATCATTGTTTGTTGCTATTCCAAGTCCAATACCAAGAAGTGAATTTATTATTATTATCATTATTATTATTATTAGGTAGTAGTAGTAGTAGTATGAGGGGAATTGAAGACAGTAAACAATTTATTGGTTGAGGAACAATGAAATTAAGATAGGAGGTTGTTTTTATTTATTATTTTTATTTCATTACAGACATTGTTACTGTTCTGGTCTGTGAAATAAAATCTAAACTTCTAATATTACTACAGTAAGGATGAGAAGTTTTTAAGAGGTTGTAGCTTCGTATTAAAAATACCGCTTGTCATGTTTATCTTCAAAAGGATGAAAATCTTCCTTTAATAAGGATGAAAACAATTTTTTTCAGTCAAATTCCTCTAGAGCACAAGGTGGTACTTTTGAACTAAAAGACCAGTTGCACATATAGTCATATGAGCAGGTAATCAAATTGCTTGCCTGTTTTCATAATCAATCCCAATAAACATCTATGTGAATCCTCATATGACCAATATTCAATACTAATTCCACAGAAATATTATTCATAGATGTATGGTGCATGTGACACTGTAATGTTCTTTCCTCTGGAATGTAATTATTTAAAATGTGACCACAAACTTTGGCTCTATGAAGATAGCACATCTACGCAAGAGCACACGTGTGATCGGCAGACATAGTTTAACTGATAACATTTTTCACATCTTGATGCAGAGTGATTGAGGCTTCACACTTTTGTGTGAAAGTATTTGTTGTATTGAATCTGAGGCTTTTTACTCTTGGTCTCTCTCTCTCTCTCTCTCTCTCATTTCTTCTGTGGTTGAATAAAGTCCTCAACCTCTATGGATCTGAGAGAGCGAGATAAAGATGTAGGCATTTCAACCTGAAATTACTGAGACATTTCTGAGATAAATGATTGGATAAAGGAATGGGAAGGTTTATCTTTTTTTAGTCACAATACCACATTAAGTGGAGGTGTAGCAATATTATTTGCAAAAACTTTTAATCAAATTTCGTACGAAGTTGAAGAGTTTGTAAAGGGTAGACTTTTAAAAGTGAAAGCACAAGTGGAGAATTATAATTTTGTTTTTATTTGTGTGTATGTCCCCAACTCAACAATTGAAAGAATGTGTTTTTTTTTTTTAGATGGACTATGTTCTGTTTTACAAAATGTTTCTAATGATGATTATCTATTTTTGGGAGGTGATTTTAATTGTACAGTGAGTAATTGTGATATAAACCATAAATGCCTTCAAGAAAACGTCTCATTCAAATAATTAATAATCATGAGTTAAGTGATGTGTGGAGGTTTTTTCATGAGGATAAAAAACAGTATACTTGGGCACACGCACGTGATAATGTCTTATCTCTGGCAAGATTGGATAGATTTTATGTGTTTAAGCATCATGCTGGTATTTTTAAAAGTTGTTGTATTTTTCCTGTTGGTTTCTTAGATCATTGCATGGTGCAATATTCTTTTATTTTGAATTCTGTCAAGCCTAAAAGTGCTTACTGGCACTTTAATTTAACTTTGCTAGATAATAAGGAGTTTATACGCACTTTTAAATTGTTTTGGGCTGGTTACAGAACAAAGAAAGCATCTTTTCAATCTTTACAAAAATGGTGGGATTTTGGTAAGTAGATTAAACAGTATTGTCAGCAGTGTGCTCACAACAGTACCAAAGCTTTAAATCAGTCAATGAAAGACTTAGAGACTGATATAAGTAAGATACGAGAATTGGCAGAATCAACAAAACAACAAAGTTATTTGAAAATTCTTTCTAAAATAAAGAATCAATTAGCGGAACTATTAGGGGTTAGAACACAGAGGGCTTTGGTCCGGTCAAGATTTGTTAGTCTTGATCAAATGGATGCACCTTCAAAGTTTTTTTTTAGTCTTGAAAGAAAAATGAGCAAAAAAGAATCATTCATGCTTTGCGATCTGAGGAAGGAATTTTGTTGTCCAATCCTGTAATGATTAGAAGGAGGGCAATTGGCTTTTATGAGAAACTGTATAGAAGTGAATTAAGATCAGATGATATCAATGAGTGTGTCTTCTTCAAGGATTTACCAAAGGTCTCTAATGAAGCTAATGCAGGGATTTCAGGGGCGCTTAACCTGGGAGAACTGCATAAGGCTGTTCAGAGCATGGAATCCGGAAGGGTGCCTGGAATTGATGGCATACCAGTAGACTTCTGGGAAGTATTAGGAGAGGATCTTTTGGAAGTACTCAATGGTAGTCTCGATGAAGGTCTTCTACCTTTGAGCTGCCGGAGTGCAGTCCTGACCCTCCTTCCCAAGAAAGGAGACCTCACAGATATCAAAAATTGGAGACCTATTGTACTTCTGTGTAGTGATTATAAAATTCTTTCAAAGAGTTTAGCAAACAGATTATGAATGAGGTGATTCATCTGGACCAAACCTACTGTGTCCCCAAAAGATAAATTTTTGATAATATTTCCCTTATTAGGGATATTTATGATGTCTAAGTTGTTAAATAGTGACATTGGAATGATTTCACTGAACCAAGAAAAAGCGTTCGACAAGAGTTGAGCACACATACTTATGGGAAACATTAAAAGCTTTTGGTTTTAGTAAGAGCTTTAGCGATAAAATTAAAGTTTTATATAGGGATGTTGAGAGCATACTCAAAATTAATGGTGGCTTAAGCACTCCTTTTAAGGTTTTTAGAGGTGTGAGGCAGGGATGTCCACTCTCGGGAATGTTATATTTGTTAGCAATAGAACCTTTGTTAGAACAATTAAGAAAGAATGTACAAGGTTTTAATTTGCCTAATTTTGGAAAAAGTATAAGCCTTTCTGCATATGCTGATGATGTTGTAGTGTTTGTTAGTCAACAGAGTGATGTACAAGTTTTAATGAGTGTACTTGAAGATTTTAATAAATTGTCTTCTGCTAAAATTAATTGGGCAAAAAGAGAAGCTTTACTAATAGGGGATTGGAAATGAGTTCTTCTTTCCCTTCTTCCTGATTTAGTATGGAAGAAAGGAGGTTTTAAATATTTGGGGGTTTTTCTAGGAGATGAAGCAACTGTACAAAAAAATTTGGAAGGACTCCTTGAAAAAGCCAAAGGTCATCTTGATGAATGGAAGTGGTTAATCCCAAATATGTCATATAGAGGTCGAAGCTTAGTTATTAAAAATCCAACCGTGAGTCCCTTTGACTGCAATTATATGACTGACAGACTACAATGGTTTGAATTAAAAATCTTCGTTTTGTTCTACTGAAGAAACAAAGTCACCTATATCTTGGATCTTGGACCTTGGGGTAAGCAGATAAACATCAAATTTTCATTTTTGGGAGAACTATCCCTTTAAGGGAAAACATTTTTATTATAACAAAAATATATTACCATTTAAATTAGCTTTTATCATTGGGAGGACTGTCATCCAAGAGTTAGATGAGTTTGTTTCTTCATCTGAACAGATTTGGAGAGATTTAGCTGTCAGAAAACAGCTGATAAAAACATCTCAATACGCCACAAATAATCAACACAACTCGAGTCCACCATTTAACATCTTCTGAAGTGAAAAGCTGCATGTTTGTAATAAACAAATTCATCATTAAGATGTTTTTAACTTCAAACCATTTCTTCTGGCTAAAATATGAGTCCTCTATCAATAATATAACATTATCGTGGATATTATACTCGTATTTTGTCCAGAAACGACAGTTTAAAGTTAAAACACCTTAATGATGTTTCTTACTAACATGCAGCTATTAATTTCACAAGACAATAATTAATGGACTGGAGCTGTGTGGATTACTTGTGGATTATTGTAATGCTTTTATCAGCTGTTTGGACTCTAACTCGAATGGCGCCCATTCACTGTAGAGGATCCATTGGTGAGCAAGTGAGCAAATTGGTGAGCAAATTTCTCCAGATCTGTTCAGATGAAGAAACAATCTTCTCTACATCTTGGAGGGCCTGAGTCGATGTTAAGGAAATTTTAATTTTTCAATTTCATTTTTAATTTTTTTTTTTCATTTAGATGTATGCAATAAACTCTTTTCATTACTGATAATAATGTCCAAAAAAAAAAAAAAAGTTTCTTAAACACCATATCAGCATGTCAGCTTGATTTCTGAAGGATCATGTGACACTGAAGACTGGCGTAATAGCTGATGAAAATTCAGCTTTGCTAAATAAATAAATAAGTAAAAACTTCCACCTTAATGTTAAGAAAAGGGGCGGGGCGAGGGGAGATATTACTTGTAAACAAACAAACAAATTTGAAAACAATGTACTGGCTGCAAAAGTAGTAATCATTAAAAATCATGTTAACCAAATAAAATAATATCTGCTTAAGATGCACACATAAGGTCAAATTAAATGTGCAATTGCATTAGTGTCCTCACAAAAATATTGCTTCCAATAATGAATCAAGGAAAAAAAGTAAATCAATTATCCCTACAGAGGTTAAGACTGTGCATACAGAGCTTCTCATTAAACCAGCATTCACCTTATTGGCCTGTCAGAACAAAGTCTCTATTTGTAGCCCACTGATTAAACCATTAGTGGGCTGCAGATTTGCAATAACTCTGCTAATCTATTCAAACTTTCTTTAGCCTGTTGCAACTCCAAATGTCTGACAGCCTGTGCAAAGGCGTATGGTAAAGCATACTTCATGAATCTCCACAAAGATTAAATTCTCCTCCGTAGCCTACAAAGCATTCCAAGTTTCTCCGATGAACCCCAGCTGCTGAGAATAGAAAACACTGGATCTTTTGTGAGGTGACTCAAAGTGCGTGGGTACAAATATATCAGTCCTCAACAACAGAATTATCCCGCTTTTCCCTCCTTTTTAAGGTACAAACTTGCCATCTTATTTGTTAGAACATCCTTTCCCGAGTTGCCATAACAAGAGCATAATGGGTATCTTTGTCACAAGAATTATGCTTGGACCTGTGAGTGGGTGGGTTGAACTCATAGAGGACAACACCATCATGGTGTTTTTCTGTCTGTGACAAAGAGCTTCTTAATTGTGACCGAGTACGTTTGAGATCTGAGTCATGCCATTTTGTCTGCACAGTGCACCGCAGACCTTTGGCCATTGTGTTTGTCCATTTTAATCAAATTCAAGGCGCGCTTATGGTTAGAGCCAGTGTGAATGATAAAAGAGCCCAGGCTTGAGATGAGGATGTGTCGTGAAGTCATGTTTTCCAGCACATAGAAGGCTGCTGTCTGATTTAGACCATCCTTTTGTCCCCCATTATTCAAATGGGGTTTAGTTTTAAAACACGAGCCCGTTCTGCATAAAAGGCTGATAGAAATCTAAAAGGACAGAATATGTGACCAAAAAGGCTGGTCAATAAATGTGTTGTCCTGGCAAGAATGTGGGAAATGGCCCAAGAGGCAAAAGTCTGCCAGACAGATAGATACAGTTCAAATGTCTGAGGATATGGAGATTATATTACATTCAACACATTTTTCTAAAGGCAAAACGCCCGGCAATGAATGTCTTTATGTATTATCTCTCTGTTCTTTAATCTTGCTGATCTTTTCAGACACCGGAGTCGAAATTAAGCATTTTCACAGCTTTACCTTCCACAACACAACCCTACACACATGTGGTCGCATCTTCACACACACACACACACACACACAGCTCCACTACCTTATTAACACTGACATCTGATGCCACGACTGGGCAAACGAAGCTCAACAATTGATGTCAGAGCCTTACAAATTAAATAAATGGGGAAACGCTATGGTGTATTACACACACTAAGTCTCCTTAATGAACAGTCACACGTTGGTGCACAAAGCATCCTGTGCCAGACAAATCAAACATGTGCTGGCTAGAAAACAGCCACGGAGATGCACTATGTGGCGAGAGAGACAAATCAATGAATAGATTACCTTTTATAGATTAAACACAAAGTGAAAAAAGTGACAATTAAATAAATGGCAAATCTCAAGAACAAGCCAGATAAAAATTAAACTGACTTTCTTTAATCAACATTTCAACATTAGCATTATTTCAACAAAATACTTTAATTTAATACAAAAAAATACATATAAAAATGCATGTCAAGTTTTACTTCACAATAAGGTTCAATTGATTGACATTAGCATTAACACCACATTAGCAATTATTTTACATCAATTTTTAATCATAAATATATTTTGTATTTATTATTATTACTATTACTATTATTATTCATGTTCATTCCTAATGCATTAACATTAATAAGCTAACTACTTGAACTGTTACTGTAAAATGATGCAGATGCATAGACAGAGATGAATGTCATTTACTGTTTAAGGTATTTGTACACGGACAGCTTCCTTCATTCATACTCTCGGCTGCCATTTTTGTTTTCACTTCTTGCAGCCCTTTGGTCTGCCACCCAGCACCTTAAAGGTGTTCGGCGTGCAAGGACATTATTTTCAGATCACTTTACAATCACTTATTTTGCTGTCGGAAAGTGTAGAATAATAGGTGTGGATACAACGGGTTGGTTGAATGCATAACTGTAGCCAGACATCTCTTATTCTCCAAGGTGGGCTGAGCTTGGCTTTGAAAGACAGGAGAGGAGAGAGATGGAATATCTAAAAGGGGTTAAGTGCCGAGGTTACCCATCCACGGAGCATAAAATGAAGGCTCTCACTTTGATGGACACCAGAACCCGGATCCCTGATGTCCCAAAATATTAGGTTTCTCTTCTAATAATGTTGGAAATATTGCCTACTGTCATGATTAATCTGGCCGGGTGCTGGCGCTGATTGCAGGTGACACGGTCACAGCGCAGTGCCCGTGTTAGTTTCCACACACCGTCAGCTTCACTCCCAGTTCCGGGCGAGCCAGCCTGCGCAGTGATAGCAGCTCTCGGCTGCCTCTAATAGATTGTGACAGCCAAGAAGGAAACCTTTATTTTAATTCAAACAACAAAAGCCAAATAGCAAAACTTATGTACGTGCCTAACTTTTTCTTTCCGTGCCTTTTCTTATCTTCCCCCGTTTCCATTTCTCAAAATCTTTTTTTCTCTTCAGTAGAGATGCAAGTACCCCACGGAGTGATAAAATCTCCGAGCAACATTATTCTCAGCCTTAGCAGACACAAAATGCGGAGGTATTTGCAGATGTGGAGGACGGCGCAAAAACATTTGTCGAATCAAAGGCTTGAATTATTGCACAAAGTTCAGCAAGTTTCACATGGCACTTAGAAACGCCATTGTCCCAGCCAGGAACAAGGAAGCCCATTCTTCAGAGGGGGTGAAAGACAACCTTGGCCATTCTCATAATCGAATCTGTAAGTCCCAGTGGACCATCGAGACAAGGCCTTGGGAATTCTTTGCATTGGCCATGGTCAGAATGCACTGTTTGGCCTAACAATGGCAACATTGATTTTAATGCTCAGAGAATTTTGGTTGAGCTGAGCAAACTGAGCGAGACCGAGGGGGAATACCGCTCCCTGTCATTCCCATGAAGGGCAAAGAGGGTCATATCTGTCTCGGCCGCATCCACCCACCCCTTCTCCGTCCATCCGGCTATGATCTCATGCTGAAAGCCGTTCTCTCAAACAAACATATGCAGATGCTCAGAAAATAGCGCCACTTCCTTCTTTTGCCCGTTGCCCTCTTGCTATACCGCTATCAGGCCTGATATTATTTGCACAATCGCTCCTTGTTGACAGTGTATCGAGTCTGAAACAGGAGTGTTTTGAGAACTGATGTTACATTGATGTCCGGTTGCCATGAGGCCACAGTTGTGCCATGAAGTCATGACCTTCCTGTTTGGCCACATAGTAACTTATTGAGTCGATACAAATTACCCTGATTCTTTATCTACCAATTTAGCTGCTGGTAGTGGGCAGGGGTCACATAGCCCCATTCATGGGATGGCTTTTGAAGTTACTACTACCACTGTGAGACTTTAACGCTTACCCCCATGCGGTGGGATGAGAGGTGGGAGGTGGGGGGAGATGTTTCCAGACAATGAACACCATTGCTTCCCGCCTTCAAAACACTTACTTCAAAAGGACCTCCCTCTGCCAATCCTGAGTTTGCTCTGGTTGCCGGCACTGGACATGCTTTTCCCTGTGGATATAAATGTTTTATTAGAGGTGACACCTCAGGCTGCTCTTTCCGTGCTTTGGTGCGAACCCTTAGACGGAGACACGACAGGACTGAAGGGAAAACACTCATGCAAAAAATATCATTTAGAAAAACACCAAACCGTTCATTGACACACTATGAATCTGTCGCTCGTTGAATGAACAACAAATATGTGAGGCAAGAGCATCTGGGCATCTAATTAAATCAGACCTCACAACAACATGACTCCAGAGCAATGACAAAAATTTTATCCGAATATCTGCTCCAAATGTCAACCCAAGCTTTGGGATTTCATCTTTTGCCAAATTATAACTTGATTCATGTGGTATGTAATATTCAAGCACCCCATCAATAGAGAAAAATATAATGATTTACAATAGGTATACATAATTGATTGCCAATCAGTCTCTAATCAGTCTACAATGAGACTACTGTGTTGCCCCCAGAAGATGGATGTTAAAAGAAGGCTTTGAAAAACAGATGGTGGAACCCTAACAATAAGGTTTTTGCTTCCTTTTGAAAATGATCAACTTCCTGTGCAACCCTGGCAGATCATTATTGAACCCTAATGAAATAATGTTCTCTAATGAAATAACTATGGACATAGTAATATATTAAAGTGTAACAAGACATTTCCTTCCTTTTCAGAAGTCATTTATCCAAAAAAAAAAAAATATATATAAAACACACACAATTCACAGAATTTTTCTCTTCAGTAATAGTTACATTGTTTTAGGTCTTTTTTTTCTATTTCATTATTATTATTATATCATTATTATTATTTATGTGGAACACCAGCATTGAAGAACTAATGAAATTTATATTGCGTAGTAGCAGATAAAAAAAAAAAAAAAAGAACAGTCCTAATGATTCATGGGCCTTTCCTCAAAAGATGAATGTGTTTCCTTACATTTGCCCACCTTAACTGCATGGATTTAATTTGTTGACAATTGATACTGATCACCTTCAAATGGCTTTTAATTGATATTGGTGTGGAAGCAGTGAACTTTAAATAGACATTTCTAATTATTGGATTTAAAAAGTGGGGGCTTTTCAGGAAATGTTATGGCATTTGGAAAAGGATTCATGAGGCAATAAGGAGATGGCCACCCTGCAGCTAAATGACATTAAAGCCTGTTACTGCTTATACCTGAAGGGAGCAATGCCACCAGTCTCGGGAGGCGAGAGTGGGGTCCCACCTCGGGGCTGGTACTTATCTGGAGAATACATTACTTTATCCTGATAGCCAGATATTTCTGTGTCACTCATCTTGCAATTGAAATGTAGCTCATGTCTTTGCAGGAGTCAAAAGGAGGTTGAGCTGTTGCCGAAGACAAATGGCGTCTGAATAAAAGGATTTACAGGTAGGCATGTATGCCAATGTTTGCCATTTGCTCTTGTGCTCTGAGAGAAGCCATTGAAAGATAAAAAAAATTAAGCAATATCACACTGGCAAGAGTCCTGTTATTACCTTTAGCACACTTCAAAAAAAGTTCTACAGATAAAACATTAATACTCAAATTATATGAACTCAAATTTCAACACCATACAGCCCATTATTTTACCATTTCAACACAATATAACTAGCTATTTTATTTATACACGGCTGTGGGGATGAAATATTTTTGTAAGCTGAAATATGGAAACAAGCATTTGAGCACTTCTGATTCCATCGTCTTGAACTCAAAGGATTTTTGGTTAAATGCCTGAAATAAAGTCTTTGGTTAACACAAGCTCACAATATTTTCATGTTTTTTTTCTACAACATAAAATACATCAGCAATACCCCTTGTGATTTTTAAAGCTAATGGACGGTTTTGACTAAAGGCCTTTAGTCCATGCAAGTTGTAGTTATTTATGCTTATCCAAAAACAATGATGGAATGAGATTGATGACTAAATTACAATTGGTTAGTTACGGTCATCATTAACTTCTGCTTAGTGTAAGCCAGACATTGCTCTCCAAACCCTCCCACGCCAATGATCTCCCATTAGAGAGCTTAAATCTCATTACCTCATTCATCCAAGCACCAACATGGCTGCAGGGAGCTAGCAAACAGCCGTGACAGTGTTCAGACAGGTCCAGACGGTGTCCCACAAGGCTCTATCCTTGGTCCTGTGGCAATTTCAGCATGGAGCCCTGTAGGAGGAGAGCCAGACTGAATGGAAGGGACAGGGGTGGTTATGTATGGTTAAAAGGTTTGGAAGAAGTTGGGGGCAATCCTGGGGTCAGGCAGACATGGTGTGAGAAGGGTCAGAGTAGGCGATAACTCAGAGGTCCCAACACTGAGACTACTGTGTCTTTGGTCTTGTTCCCTCAGGTGAGGTTAGGGGCTCTATATTTTGCTGGAGCAGCACAGGACTAAGGCTCCATGGAGAATGACTGAAGGAATGAACCTGGAGAGTTCAGAAGAGTGATAGGCACCCATGGGGATAGCGGTTCTCTAATCTTGTCAGATCTGATGAGACTTAAATTATCACCCACAGTTAGCAAAAGAGAGGTTTGAGTGCTACTGGTATATTTACATTTCAAAGGTCATGTTTTCAATTAAATTTAAATAATGAAAAGAATTAAATTAAAATGTTATTAGTTTTCTTTCACTTATAAAACATCATCCAGTATGGCCTTCAGTTTTACATCAGACAATAGTGAGAACAGTCCCCGTGTAATGTCTGTCCAGCATGCTTCATTGGCTTATAATGGAGGATCAGTGTCAAAGCAGCCAACAAGATGATTACATGCCATCGAGGCACAGCCATTCTTTAAGTATCGATCCACTTCAGCTGGGAAGACAGAGGATGTAAAAATTGAGCCAGGTGCAAGCTACAGCCAGTGAGTAAAAGATCCCATATGTGTTCATTTCTGCATATAGGCTATGCTGCAATATTGGGTATGAAACAAAATAGATAACTCAACTTATATAAAAATGTTATAAAATACTGGAGAAATTACAACACAAATTCATCTTGCAGCGCATTTACACTTTGCCTTTTCATCAGATCAGCTATACAATCAGTAAAAATGCATAAAGTGACCAAGTTTACATACCACCATTGTCATCAGGAGTAAACAAGCAAGGAAAATATTAATTTACCATCATTATTCATGCAATGAAGGATGGTGTCTTAAAGATTTAGACGCTTGTAAATTATTTCTTAAGCAGCGAGATCCCATTCACCAATATTAGTCAAGAGCAACCGTGTGACATCAAGTCAATACGGGAAATGATCTGATTGATTCATACTGTCTAATTACCAGCGATTAAGCACGTTTAAAGTTCTCCCTCATTGTAAGTAAACAAAAACTGGAGCACCGATAGTGTTTTAACAAGAGTCAGCCTTTGCGAAGAGCGAACGCCGCAAGTAAACTGCATGTTTCCTATGTTAATTGCAATCCCGCTAGCATAAACATTATTATACACTGTCGAAATGTACAATGTCTCATAACAAAAAGCTGAGTGTCCATGTGAACAGTCTGAATAGCCTTTGTTGTTTGCCATAAATCAATTATTTATGCCTATAGAGCTTCAAAATATTTAGCTTTGTGTAGTATAAATCTAGTGGAAAATAAATGATGTTTTTATCAAAGGCAACAAATGTTTAAACTGAGGTTTTGAAAGATGGGAGGTGTTGGTAGGCCTGTCACTGATTACTGCATGAAACATCAAACACAGACACTCACACACTAATGTCTTACAGATACAGCTGAATGGAAAACAGACAAAAGTTTGCACAAATCATCTTTGAGGAAGAACAGCTAGAAATTTCCTGTAACACACTAGAAGAAATGCCTTAAATTCTTGCTTGTAATGTTCTGCTAACCTTGTGGTAACAACAACAAAATGTAAACAACAAAAAAATGTAAGCAACAAAACCTGCCTGTGAGGAAAATATAAAAATTCCTAAATGGCTAATTTTATTAACTAATTAATTAGTTTAGGTTACAGTTGAACAGAGACAAACACTTGTAATCATTCATGCTACTGTCAAGGATGTAACAATATGGACCTCTCCTGAAATAAAGCACATAAGCACTACTAATCATAATCATTATCTTCTGAGCCTTGAGCATTAAGTCCTCAATGGGTGTTGCGTTATCCTCATCTGTTCAAGAGTGCAAGTTGGGCAAAAGAAATTAGGCTTGGAAGGCCTCTCAAAAGCAGCTGTCATGATAATGAAGTGCTTGAGATGTTGCCATCAATTGAAATCCAGCAAAAGGGATCACACAGCATATTGCCACAAAGAAAAAAAAAATTGTACATGCACACAGAAAATAAATGATGACCTAAGATTGCCTCAAGAATAGAAATGGCATAAATGTCAGCTGGAGAAAAAAAAATTGAGGTATAAAAAAATAATAATAATAAAATAATGAATGCATAAATAAATAACATTGTAATCAAAATAATAATTAAAATAAAATAAATAATAAATAAATAAATACTATTAAAAATAAAATAAAAAAATAAAAAATAAAAATAAATAAATAAATACTACTATAAATAAATAAATACTAAATAAAAACACATAAAATAAGTATATTCTATACATAAAAACACATCTATAAAGAGAGAGAGAATGTCTGTATATAATGTATACCCACACACACACACAATCTAAATATTTTATTGATATTATATATTAGTTAATTATATAAATGTAATTGCACTGTCGATACCCCTTATTTTATGTAGCAAAAAATAAATTAAAAATAATAATAACATAAACAAATAAATAAATGCTCTATAGATATAAATTTTAATATTTATAATTCTAATATATACTCAGATAATAATTATAATTACAATATTATAATATAAAGTTAATACACACACTACATAATAACAAAAACTCTCATTAAAAATTAATAAATAAATTTCTCAAAGTGAAAAAGAGCAGATAGTTTAAAAAATACTGAAAAATAAGTACAAACCAAATATTTTTTACTATTTAAATAGAGTATTATGAGCATCCATTTGAAATTTGCAATGCTATTCAAAAATTTTAAGAGGAATAAAACAGATTACAACAAAACATAAGCTTATGACTACAAAAGCTATCAAAAATTGATCTAGGCAATCTACAATTTGATTGTGGAAGGAAGGTTATCCTAATACAAGTGTAGGTCAGTTTAAGGTTTCGCACACCCCATGGCACTGTTGTCTCAATGCTTAAACAAGAATGTCTCCTCTTTTTCCCGAGCATTTCAAAATTGTCCTTCCCCGACACAGCGTCTCGCCGGCTGACTGTTGCTCTACGTGACACATGTCCTTATGCTGCTTCACATGTCGACCATTAATAAACAAATGAGGGCTCGCCCAGGAGGTCGAGAAGCTCAGCTGGCCCATTTGTGACAGGACCAGGGGACAAGAGGACGAATCTGGGGAGGGGAGATGGGGGGCGACGGGATGTCTGTCATCCTCTCCTAACCTTGTCTTTGTCAGAAGCGGAGAGTCAGAACACGTGTGTACACGCTCTCATCCCTCACTCCAAACCCTCAGCGGCTGATTAGTGTGAGTGACAAAGTGGAGCAGCAAGTCCACTCAGCTCTTCATAATAAATCTATCAGCAGGGTAATAGAATTCCATCAATCCCCCCTTCCACTCCTCCGCCCCGCGGGGTCAGTCCCTCGAGCGCCGCAGAGGCCTCTCCCTTGGGACTGTACAACTGTTATTATTCAATTACACTCTTTTCTTCCCAGTTAAAAGACCATGATATCATTATCACTTAATGAATATATATAATTGGATCTAGGGACGCTTGCCTTTCCAACTGATGAATAATGTTCACGATTCATTTTGGCCTGCTATGAGCCTCCTCTGAGCATCTATTACTCGACTTCTCGCTAAAAATGATGATGACAAAGGGAATTTGGAATTAGCTTCAGTGTTCATTCAATGCTTAGTTAAACACAAAGGATAATAAAAATGGAATCTGAGGATGAAAGCTCCGGGCTCGCTGCCATCTCACAGGTTCTTACTTTAATGTGACAGTGATGTCATTAGAAATTGAAAATGGAGAAATATCTGTTTGTATTTATACGATTTTGCATTTTCTATTATTATTATTTCACACATGCGAAATTATATACAAACACACGCACACATATAAATACAAACACATGTATATATACACACACACACACATATACACACACATATATATATACACACACACATACATTTTTTCAATATATTTAAAAAAAAATACTAAAAAAGCACAACTGTGAGGAAAGGATGTTTTCAGAAATTTCAGAAGTTCTAATTCCTTATTTAGTAGTTTTTTAAAGAGAAACCTCAGTAAGCTAATAAATAAATAAATAAATAAATAAGCAGATGCAACTAAGATATTTATATTTTTAGGTTAAATATTATAGATAGATAGATAGATAGATAGATAGATAGATAGATAGATAGATAGATAGATAGATAGATAGATAGATAGATAGATAGATAGATAGATAGATAGATAGATGTGTGTGAAAATGTTTTAGTTTCTTATAAAACATGTATTTAATTTCTTATAAAATTATTTCTTATTTTACAATGTATTGTATAATGTATTCTTATTTATAATGTATTTAATTGTATTTAATTTCTCAAAAAATCTAAACTTTATTGATATTGGATTATATTTATAAATACTGGTTTGAAAATGCTTTTATAATGCATCAGTTTTTGGGAAACTGAAACATAAATTGAACAGATTGCATTCAGTCAGTGCTGCAACAAATCAGAAACAGAATATAGAATCTTATCTGAATAAATAAATACTAACAATCCAGACAATCAGAGTTCAATGAATATAACAAAAGCTTGTAAAAAGAATAATAATGATGATAAGCAGTACCGAAATATTGACTTAGCATTCATTCAGTTCATTTGTGAAGAAAAGGAGGAGGAAATGTGACAGAGGAGAGCGAGGGACCTGGGAACAGAATAAAAGGGTGTGATTTGCCTCATAGCAGTAAAACCTTGCCCTCCCATTGGTAACCAAATGCAACAGTCCCTCCCCTCCACATTGTGCGGAGTAAATGTTGCGTAGAGAAGGTTTATGCGGATTAGCAAGCTGACCAACGTTATCAATCCTGGTTAAGGAGGTTCTGTTGACAGGGCAGGGAAACAAGGATCCAGCTGCTCCCAAAAGAGTCCATTGGGCCTCACTGAACCTTTTCTTCGCACATACACACGCACGCCCATCCATACTGCCGCGACAAGGCCATCTCGTACCCCCCTCCCCCCATACATCACTCCAAATTAAATTTACATTAGGCCCTCCTCAATCAGGGGCCCGGCGGAAAAACCTGACATCATTAGACAGAGCGCGTGGCTGCCATCCATTACACCCCTATTATACACATGTCTTTGGATTTTAGCAAAGTTCATGCATACCTAAGTGCAAGTTTGTGTTAAAAATTAAACACTCTTTTAGGAGGACAAAGGAGTTTCTGAACTGTTGACTTTGAGAGAGTCTTTATTACCCCACAGCCGACGGGTCAGCACCGAAGATCCGGTCTCGCTCTCCTTTTTCCATTTCTTCCTTCCTTATTTTTCCCCCAATCACTCCAATCTGATTTTAGCTATCCGAGGAGTCGTCTGTCTCTCTCTGTTTCACTCCTAAATGCAGCGTCTAGTGAGAAGGTGAAAAGTGGCTCACTAATAGACACATGCAAACAAATTTGTTTCCTCTAATTTCTCCATTAAAGCATATCTGTGAAGCAGGATCTGATATCAGGTGGTGAGAAGACAGTGGGACCAGGCACCTGAGTGAAGCGCTTTGCTCTTTAATTGCTTCATTAGCATCAACACTAATCCCCCTCTAATTTCCACTCTCATTTCTCACACTCATTTATTCCAGCTCCCTCTTCACCTCTGTACTCCCCCCACCGAATCCCACCTCCCCTAATCGCACAGCACCTATTTGCTTTCCAAGGTAATGATAACAATTCACCACTCGGTAATGTTTATTTCATAAGCTCTATTCCCCAGATAAACAAGAAGATGCCGAAAAACAGGCGAGCATACTGAGGCTCATTGCGTCAGACTCTAATTTTTCTCCCTAATTATGGTTTAATTACAGTTGTGTATGCTAATACGCTAAACATTTGTACAAAACATGCCCAGCTTCCACCTTTTCTTTTCAAGGTGCCATGTGCAGTAACACTTCACTCCTGATTTTACAGGATTTGGTTTCACATTTAAAGTGCAACACTGTAAAATACGACTACTACTACTACTAATTATAATAATAATAATGATAATAATAATAATAATGATCATGATAATAATAATAATAATAATAATAATAATAATAATAATAATAATAAATATTATTATTATTATTATTATTACTATAATTATTAGTATTATTAAATATAAATAAGAGAACCAAATGTCTACTACTACTACTACAAATAAATAATAATAATAATTATTAGTAGTAGTAGAAGTAGTAATTATTTTTGTTGTTTTTGTTGTTGTTATTGTTGTTGTTGTTTGTCAGTGGGTTAAAAAATGATGATGAAAACCAGTTAATAGGTTAAGAAAATTGATTTTTTTTTTATAATGCTACCATTGCTGCTGCTGCTGCTACTACTACTACTACTACTACTACTACTACTACTACTACTAATAATAATAATAATAATAATAATAATAATAATAATAATAATAATAATAATAATAATAATAATAATAATGATGATGATGATGATGATGATTATAATTATTATTATTACTACTACTACTACATTACCATTACTACTACTACAAATAATAATAATAATAATACCATTACTACTACAAATAATAATAATAATAATAATAATAATTATTATTATTATTATTATTATTATTATTATTATTCATAATATTATTCATTTTACTTTTCTTCACCCATTGTCAATTTTTTTCTTTTAAGTCTATGTATCAATTAGGGAGGTTTTTTTTTCTTTTCTTTTTTTTTTTTTTTACTGGAAAACAAGACAAACATAATTAGGAAAATTGCGGTGAAGAGTTTTGCCTGCTGTTTATAGCAAGAAAACTGTCTTTTTACTCTTTTATGGCAGCTATGAATGAAGAATGAAGAAACACAACTTCACACAATGTCATTAGAATAACAATATTCTACTTACTATTTCCTGATAAGTATAACTTACGAGAATTAACAGCAGCTCTGTAGAGAGGTGACAGAAAGCTCTATAGGTGTTTGTGAGATCACACACCCACGCCACACTCACTCACTCTCCTGCAGTCAATGACCCAGTGTGACGGTTCCAAGCAAGTTGCTCATC
Source organism: Spinibarbus caldwelli (assembly GCA_039654775.1). Classification (NCBI taxonomy): domain Eukaryota; kingdom Metazoa; phylum Chordata; class Actinopteri; order Cypriniformes; family Cyprinidae; genus Spinibarbus; species Spinibarbus caldwelli. The sequence continues at coordinate 20,668,378 of CM077236.1, read as the reverse complement.
CACACACATCCATGAACTGCATGCCACTGAACCATTAACATACAAATGGCCTCAACTTAACACGTGATTAAGATTTCAAATGCCATCAAATGTTAAAGAACTACCAACTAAAGAATAAATAACCTTAATGGGGACCTATAACATGCGGTCTGTAATTTCCTTCCTGCACCGCTTTGTTTAAAATGTCCAGAATTCAATTCCTCATCATGCAACATATCTTCTCAATAGGGTTGGGCAGGACTGTAAGAATTTTCCATTAAATACAACCTATTAATACTGTCCTATACAGTGCATTAAAAGTCCAAAAAGCATAATGGAATTATATAGAAAGGTAATTAAACTTAGTATATAGAAAATTACAGAAACTTATTTAAAACCTAAAAGTAAAATGTATATAGCAACTAATTAAAGGCAGTATTTTAAACATGCCATTATTAAAATCGTCAGTGTATTCTTCACACTTGACCAACTGTTTAGAACCAAGAAGATATGCATTACTTAAAGCACAATACAAAGAGTCTGAGGAGTTTGCTGTATCTGTTGCCAACTCCATATCATGGAAAACGGTTGTCATATAAGCATGACATGGATGACATAACTGGTCTCTTTTCATTTCGACTTGATAAACACCAGCCCACAAGCCCAAGAATCGCCTGGTTATGTGAGTAAGTAATGACTGTTCAGTGTGGTGGATGGTTAATGACCACAACCACTGACAGAACATGTAGTGATTCATCTTCTGGGAAATAAATCTCAAGTCATTAATGAAAAAAGCTGCATCTTTTTTTTTTAATCACAAATACAAAGCAATATTGTAAAATAAATAGTATTATAATTTAAAATAAATATTCTAATATTTAATTATATTTTTTATTTAATTTGAATATATATATATATATATATATATATTTTTTTTTTTTTTTTTTTTTGAATTTTCAGCATCCATTACTCCAGTCTTCAGTGTCACATGGTCCTTCAGAAATCATTCTAATATACTAATTTCTTATCACCGCTGAACATTGTTTGTATCTTCTTAATGAAGTGTGGAAATTGTCTTTTTCATGATTCTTTGATTAACAGAAAGTTAGAAATAAAGCATTTCTTTGAAATAAAAATCTTTTGTAACATTAATAATGTTATTTTTGTTCAATTTAACACATCCTTACTGAAGAAAAATATAATTTTTTCATAGTGATCCCACTCAAAAACTGTTCAATGGTAGAAAACTGATCAAATGTCAAAATCATCCCATAAATACTGTTTCTCTGATTACACAGTTTATTTCCTTCTCTTTTAATTTATCGTTCCCTCCTTCCCTTTAGGCTGGCTACAAGGGTCAAGTCAAGACAGGGTGAAAGAAAAGATCACCCTTCCAATCATTTATTTTTATCTTTCTCAGATGTCACACTCAACAGCTTCTCGAGAAGTAGCTACATGGATCAATATCTATTTAGTGACCTAACCCCTGTGTATGTGTATGTCAAACCAGGCAATCTAAAGCTGTTTGAAGTATTTCATCTGGCACAGTCCTGCCCCCTGACCTGTCCAAAACACGGACCTCTCTGTCCTAAAGGCATGCTTCTCTCCAGCAATAAACAAGGCTGGGAAGTTGTTGCACACTTGTCACAATGTTGGTGGCAACCGACCCCCTCTGATTCGTCTGCCTCTTTTTCTACCAGGCTCTTGCTCGCTCTCCATCTCTGCTTTTCAGAAAGCAACAGTAACCCAGGGCCATAGAAATACGACTTCTGAAATAAAGGTGATCCAGTGGCCCAACTTGCCCCAAGTTAGGGGTAAGTTGAGCCACATCAACTAGATATATTTACGTGAAGTAAAAACTTGCATGTAATAAATTAATATCATTACATAAAATACATTTTGAAACTATGCATCAATTTCAAATATTTTTGTCATATTGACCTACATTATCTTGATATTTTTTGAAAGATATGCATAAGACAATCAGAAATTCAGAATTATTAATGCTTGTAATTTAGTTGAAAGTGAAGATAATCAGGCACATGTTTGTGGAGTTATCAAAAAGGATTGGAATAACTAAAATTGCACATTTTGCTATTTTTGGGCTACTTTATAAGAGAGAAAAAAAGAAATTGGGTAGACAAAGAGAGTATGGAACAAAAACGTTGCAGGCCAGACTCAAAGTTTCACAATGTTCTAACCACTGCACTGCAGCTTCCAAAATATTATGAATATACATACATCAAAAAAGTTCTAAAAATAATTCTGCCTCAGTCTGACATCTGACAAGTTCATTCCAAGCATTTGACAATTGAATTAAATAATTTTCTTCACAAACAATATCATTAAAATTTCAGGAAACAGTTTCACCGGTGATCATTGGTGAGACACAAAAACATAACGACAAATACGTAATACCTCCACTGGGTTTATTGCTCTGACAGGCTAAGGTCTGAAAGAGTAAATAAGCAGACATCTACGCCAATCTTTCATTCAGCCGGCAGTCATCCATCCAGTGTGTACCTCTTAATCTGGTCCTGCTAGCACTGAGGAAACAAAGACCTTCACCAGATAAAACAAATGATCCCCCTAGGAATGGGAAACAACTCACAGTCAACAGTTCCACTCTTAACACAAGTCAGTTTACCATCTTTGTGTGACTGAGCCATGTGTGTCCACACAAAAATCACACATTGCAGCACAAAATAGAGGTATGGAATTGAACCAATGTTGTTGGAACACAAAGTTTTACACAATTTAAAATCTGCCATCTTTGCTCATAGGACCACAAAAACTTCTAAATGCCATGTTACTAATTATTTTGGAATTTCAGGAAATTTTATCTGAAAGACTGATGGCGTCTGAAAAACATACAAGGTCCACTTTTTCCCCCGATAAAACATAGTACTCTATAACACAATATTAATATACATTGACATTGCTTGTTAAATGTGCAATACAATGAAACATAAATTGCAACATATTCTGTAATTTGACTTAAATCCAATGGATTACCGAATGATGTAGGGTGGGGATTTAACTCTGTACTTTGGTTGTTCATTGGATTTTGAGATAAGGGGGTTGCACTCAAAAATGGAGCCAGATGAACACAAGCTGGCAAAGGGTGAGGTTTAAGTGGACTAAACCAGAAAGTTTCACCAGAAAGAAAAAAAAAAAAAAACTATTACATTTTGATTAAAAATTGTATGGTCTAAGTAAGTAAATACATAAATACATGGATAAATAACATTAAGATCAACAAGCAATAGAACGTGAATTTTTATTTTATGCTGACTTTAAATAGTCATCAAGACACTTTTTGTTGCAGTGGATGATATGGAAATAATCTTTGACTTATGTATTATGAAAAAAATGCCAAAATTTGGTTTGGTGGATGTGAATTTTTTTGGCAACTGATATAGTGCGTTGTTAATCTTGAATGAGTGTGCACACTTTTCAAGAGTACTAATGTAAAACAATGACATTCAGTAAAATTTTAAAAATTTCATTCACCATTTATGAATACACTACATACAAGGCCTTGGTGGCTAAATCTAGTTTATCGCTTCAGTATTTTTACAAATGTGACAGTCAACAAAAATAGAATACCTCTTCTCTATATCTACTCATGCATACTTGTCTGATTATACGCTTTTATTTATGTTTGTCATTTAGCATGTGTATAGTCAAAATTCAGCATACTTACAATTACGCATAGACTTCTCAAATATAAACCAATTTAAATGCCTGTTGTCTGAGACGCTGTGTTTTGGATATTTGCTGCCCAGAAGCTTGGCTTGTCATTTGTGGTGGTGACCTCTGTAACTTGTTCCCCTGATCTCATCCTAATTTGAATGTGAAACTAGAGCTCTATGTCAGCCCCATGTGAGGGTGAGTAAGGGGCCTGGAAATATCAAGCAAAGGGGTGCAGCCGCCTTCCATGGAGGAACACAAACATCGCTGACAGACTTGATGTTTCTGTAATGAATATATTCAAAGTGTAAACATAGAGAGTATTCCAACTGCAGGACCATGCCAAAAAGCACCTCATGAAATTTTACAAGCAAATATATAAACAAGTTTTATTATTTAAAAGAATCACCAGTCCTGCATTAAACACTTTGAATGACAGTGTCTTCATGGCCACGTTTTTTTTTTTTTTTTTTTTTTTTTGAGCTGTGGAACGTTCTACTTCAAAATAGAAGCTACCGTAGGGCACATTCTTACATGTTTATCCAAATAAAAAAAATAATGCTGTAGGTTCTGAACCTATGAATAACATTAAATATAGCTACAAGCAAACTGCGAAACATCTGTGTCAAATCTAACTGGTAATAGAGTTCAGTGAAAAACAGTGACACTTCTGTTGTTGTGTTTCACTCTGTTTGCACTCTCCTAATGACCTTGTGACTCTGTGATGTGCACAATAAACTGTGCAATATTTCCTTCCCTTATTCACAGTGTTAAATGTTCTTCTAATAAATTATTGGTCAATTATTCTATGGCATGTAGAGTCACCGCATCAAATTAGTTTTTTTTTTTTTTTATGATGTCACCAGATCCATGAAGCATGCATGAAGTGCCAAGAAAAAAAGTGAACATCCGGCACATTTAGACATTACTGCATCCATTCTACACTTAAGTATTACAACATAGCACAACCATACCACCCCTTTTTTTAAATTAAGTGGAACAAAACAGCATGACATAGCCAACAAAGCCCGAAATATATGCAACTTCCTCAATGTTATGCTTCACTAGCTTTCTTTGTGTGAGATGTGTGTCCATACTATGTACATGGATGAATGGCTCAGTGAGGAATTTAGCTGAGTACTAAATGAAGTGACTTATGCCAGGCAAATTTAATATGTGGTTTTCACAGACTAAAGTGGTGGTAGAAGGGGGGTGCTATGTTGTTGCCCCAAGGCAGGATGATAAAGAAGAGCAACACTGAGGGAAGAATAAAAGCTGGAAAAAAAAGAATGAAAAAAAAAAAAACATGCTAAATGCATCTTTTTTTAACTGAGCTTGCACATTCAGTTGTGCTCAAAATTATTCATACCCTTGGTAAATATGATCAAAGAAGGCTGTGAAAATGAGTCTGCATTGTTTATCCATTTGATCTTTCATTCAAAAAAAAAAAAAAAAAACTAACATCTAATTGAAGTTAAAAAAAAAAGTGAGTGAAAGTGGGGGAAAATCACATTAGGAAATATTTTTCTTTAGTACACAATGGCCACAATTATTGGTACCCCTAGAAATTCTTATGATTAAAATATCTCTGAAGTATATTCCCATTCATATTTGCTTTTTTTTTAATCACACCAGGGTGACTAGGAACATGAAATCGTCCAGCCTTGGCTTCCTGTTTCACAGGATTATAAACATGAGGAACACAAAGGCCAAATTCCCTTAATCACTGATCACAAGGAGTGAAACCAAAGAATATATTTCTGATGTGCAGCAAAAGATTGTTGAACTTCACAAATTTAGAAAGTTGCAGTAAGAAAAGAGCTAAAGCATTAAAAATCCCCATTTCCACCATCAGGGCAATAATTAAGAAGTTCCAATCAACTAAAGATATTACAAATCTGTCTGGAAGAGGACGTGTGTCTATATCGTCCTAATGCACAGTGCGGAGGAGAGTTTGAGTGGCCAAAGACTCTCCAAGTATCACAGCTGGAGAATTGCAGAGATTAGTTGAGTCTTGAGGTCAGAAAGCCTAAAAAAAATAAATAAATAAATAAATAAAAGTATCAAACAGCCCCTACATCACCACGTTGTTCAAATGGGTTTCAAGAAAAATTCTCCTCGCTCATGCAAAAACAAACTACAGCATATTCTGTTGTCAGACACAACTGGAACTTCAAATGGGACTGGCTTCTATGGTCAGATGAAACTAAAAAAAGGGGGCTTTTTAGCAGCAAACACTCAAGATGGGTTTGGTGCACACAGGGATAAAAAAGTACCCCATGTGTACAATGAAATATACTGCTGTATCTTTAATGTTGTGGGCCTATTTTTCTGCCGGAGGTCCTGGACATCTTGTTTAGATACATGGCATCATGGATTCAATTAAATACCAACATATAAAAAATTAAAAACTGACTGTCCATGCTAGAAATCTTATAATGGGCCATGGTTGGGTATTCCAACAGGACAATGATCTACAAACAAATATCAAAACCAAAACAAAAATGGTTCACTGAGAACAAAACCAAGCTTCTGCCATGGCCATTCCAGTCCTCTGACCTGAACCCTATAGAAAATGAGTGGGGTGAACTGAAGAGAAGCACCACCAACATGGAGCTGGGAATCTAAAGGATCTGGAGTGATTCTGGATGAAGTAATGGTCTCTGATCTCTTGTCAGATGTTCTCCAAACTTATCAAGCATTATAGGTGAAGATTCAGAGCTGTTATCTTGACAAAAGGAGGTTGCAAAAAATATTGAATAAAATGGTATGATTAATTGTGGCCAATGTGTATTAGAGAAAAACATTTATTTCATAAGAGATTCATATGAGATTTCTCTCCCATTTTAAATTCTTATTCTTGAATGAAAGGTTAGATTTTTGTAAAAAAAATTTAAAATAAAGATCAAAAGTATTAATGATACAGATTTATTTTCACAGCCGCCTTTGATCATATTATCATGGGTATGAATAATTTTGGGCACAACTGTATATGTTCGTAACATACCTGTGATATACATCAACATGATATCAAGAAGAAGCTCAAAAGGACACCTAATAGATTTCAAAATAGTACTGAAATTCTATTATGGGGCACAAATAGTGATTTAGTTGAAAAGTAAACTGTACTCTCCATCAGTTCTTATACATCCCAAGTAGGCAGAAAAGAACACTTACCTGTGGGTGAAATAGAAAAGTGATGAATCTATAAAAAACAAGCACACACAAGAAACTACTGTGGAAATAAATACACACAGAAAACAAAAATAATGGTATTGTGGATACCTAAAGCCTCAATTTATTTATCTGTGCATGTATTGATCTGCCTTTTTGGGCCTTTCATAAAGATCAAGGCATCGGAGCGGTGAATCCTGGGTGCTGACGCTGGCACACAATTACTGCAGGCCTCACTGATTGTACTTACCAGATTAAGCACTTTGTAAACATTTGATAACATTCAAAGAAAGGGATCGGTTGTCCCAAATAGAATTACTCGCAGATGCAAGTCATCTGACAGGAATAGTTCTAATTTCTAGTATAGATTGTTTTCATGCAGAATTCTAACATGATAATTAAATCTGCTGTTCTGAGCCCCTTCTCAAGTCAAGTCACATGGTCCCATTAGCCATTTAGCAAGTCCTTTGCTGGGCTATTGAGAGCCGCGGGATTCCAGGGCAAGGTTCCTGACTGCCAAATGACAATTTGCCACCGCGCTTTGATGATTTTATTATGTGTTTAAATAATACAAATAGCCTGATTCCCTACAAGTTCCTGCACTTAACAGAAGACCACTCTGCTGGGAACAACATGAAAAACACCCAGCACATGGCCATTAGCAGCCATTCACAAAGTCACACCAGATTTTTTATACTGAGGTTAAAGAGTGAAGCAAAGTTTGCTTTGAGAAATGAGTGTTTACAAGGAATACGTGCAGCAATGTAGGATAATACAAGAATCATGCACACCAATTTTTTCTGTTTTGTTTTGTCAAGCTAGAAAGACAACTAAATGAAGACCTACAAATCTATATCCTTCATTCAGCGGTTTCTACATTGTTTTAGATCATTTTTGTTCTTATTTCCCATTTTGACCAACAGATGGCACATAACAGTGAATCAGTCCAGTGTTGTTGGCGCCATGAGCAGTCAGTGAAGTATTTGCATATAACATTAGCAGTCTGTTCCATACACTTTCCATCCACATAAAAAAATACATAAATAAATAATAAAAAAAAAAAACAATCTAAGAAAAAAAAAAAAAGAAAGTCATTTTATTTTATTTCATTTTATTTATTTATTTATTTAAATCAAAGCCATTAAAACTGTGGTTATACAAATGGTAATCAATCAGCCAAATAAATACATTGTTACTACATTTTTACTATATTAAAACCATGGTTAATTTCCATAATGGTACATGATCTAATATGATCCAGACCTCATGACTTTTTAATCATATATTACAAATAATTGCCTAAAATCCTATTGTTCTACAAATATCAGATAGCTGTCAGCAAAATAAATAAATAAATATATATATATATATATATATATAAACAGACATTTGTAGTTTACACAGCACATTGGTTCTATATTCTTTGTTGATATATATAATATACAATTGTAAATGGCTGAATGGCTTACAGTGTATCAAAAAGTAATATCATACCCACAAGATCGTTAGCAGTAGCACTGTCTTATGGATGACAGTTTCCCTGTAAATGCATCAACAGCTCTTGTATAGCATTCGCTATAAAAATTATAAAGTGGCTATTGTGGTGGAGATTGACTGCGTGGAGAACCTTTCTGTTAATATTTGTTTAATACATGTCGCTGAATCAAATATTTCTACGACAACAATATAATATTCTAAATGTCTTTAGAAAGAATCTGGCGTGTTTTAGGAGCAAATACTATTGTTGGTTATGAGAATTACATTAATGAATTATGTAGGCTATAGCACGCTGAGAAAACGTCGACACATCTTCAAACATTAACCTACGCGTAATATTTAGAAATAAATGTCTAAAAATATTGCAGGGGCAATAAATGAATAAATACATGAACAGTAGTCTACATATGAAAACTTAAAGAACAGTAGACCCTACGTGAACGCAGACCCTTTGCAAGCCAGTCATAATTACATTCGCAGGGGACTTGTGATCTTTTTAATTATTCTGCTCTTCATTTCTGTCCGACCATTCAAAATGCTCGAAACCCCATCTTTATAACCCCAGAAGGCTATAAATTATCTAACTTTGAGATGAGGGCGACAAGCAGATCTCTTTCATTTGCTGGCAAGAGATGTGCAGGGGATAATTGAATTGACCGTTCTCTGGCGAGAAAAAAGAAAGTACACTTGTTATCTTGTGAACTCTCAACATATAAGATAGGAATCTAGTGAATGTCAGCATGAAAGATGGAATTAACAAGAGATCTTTTTATTGTTCTGGAAGGTCATTAGGCTGCCAATTGGGTAATTATGGAAATGCTCTGAATGTTTTCCCCCTTCCGTTATAGGATCTGAGACCCTTCAATCAGCTCATCTCGTGGGAAAGTTCAGCCATAACTGCAAGTGTACCAGCAAAATCAAATTAGCCAAAGATATTTCATTAGTATTTATAGCCGGAGGCATTTGTTGAAGAGAGAAGTTGTGAGACTCAAATGGAAGAATTATTAGCTAATGACAAGGGCCATAGCCCACCTAAGACATACACTTGAGTAGACTTAATGAATTGAAGCCATTGATTGCATCGACTCTGGACGTTTATTCGTGTTGGAAACACAGTGTTCAGTGAACATCATACACAACAACGCTGCGGTTTGCAGCTAACTCATTTTAATAGTTTCTCAGTCTGGAAATTATATAATTCATGATGGCATCAAAATCTGTATATTGGAGGAACATCAGGAAGACATTCGTTTTTAAGTTAAAGACATCTATAAAACGGAATATGTACATTAATAAATGAATAAACTGAAATATTAATAAATTATTTAAAAAAAAATCTAAAATTGAAAACATAAGTTTGGCTGAAAATAAAAGTAAAGCCAAACTGATGGAAAAGTGACAACCTGCAGTAATGAGTTCATCGCACTTTTTATTTTACTTTGAACTGAATTACTAACACTCAAGTAGAAATAACAGAAATAGCGGCCGCTTACAATAGAACCAGATATGTTGATACTGGCCTAATGGTAAACTATTTTTACAGTGTGCCAAATTTATGAGGTGAGAATTTGATTATTTTTTACTACAAATAGAAAAGGGAATAGGAAATGACTACAGCAATAATGTGTAACTTCAGTAGCCTACATATCCAATTATTGCGAATTACTCACGCGAGATTATAGGGAGCTCCCCATTATCAATGTGTCTTTGTAAGAATCCCATGTGACACCACACTCAGTAACTCAGTCATTTCACTTGGTGGCGGTGATTTTCTCAGCCGCAGATTCTGACAGAATAGCAAGCATTAAGGTAATTAGCTTTAAAGCTACGATGGGTAAAGTGACTGAAGCATCACTATTGGTAAACCTAACTGATTGAGATCAGGGGTTAGGAAGATAACACGTAAAACAAATACATTTAACACGTATAACAAATACAAGGGCAAGCTTTTTTCTGTCTTTTAAATGACGATGAAATAATTATAATAAATAGGCTTGGCCTAATGAAAAGTTAAGTCAGCTGACTTAAAACCAGATTTTATGTTAATAGGCCTTATATCTATTCAATATAAAAATAATTGAATAATTGAATAATTATCAGCATAATTGTATCCAGTGGCAACTGGGAATATTTAAGGTGTAAATTTAACATATGTTCCTCTCGGTGAGAGCAGAATGTAGGCTAGGCTACTTATCAAAAGAAAGTATACAACTAGACGTAAAAAAAGAGGGATGCTGTATGAACTTGCGTTACGCAGGAAGTTCGTACCAGTAAGTTAAGACAAAACCCAAATAACACCCTCTCGTCGTCCTAATGTGCTACTTCAGTCTTCATCTAAATAACAATGAAACGTACAAACCGAGTAACATCACACATGCTTAACTACGCGCATTGACATGTTAATCTGGCTGAAGGCGTCGTTTTTGCACCCATCCTCAACATCATGAACCATATACAACCACATCAAACATAATCGATATTAAAAGAAAAATAACTAAAAATATATACTCATAAGGGTTTTGCAAAAATAAATGAATAAAATTGGAATGCAGCTAATGCTTGATTATTATATGCTTTCATACCAATCTAAAACGACAAGCAAGCAGAAATGTAAGGTAATGGAGTTTTATTGCAGAGATTCACCGTACTGATAGACAACGGCCTTTTTAACAATTAACACCAGAATTTATTTAGGTTTGAGAAAATGAGTTAGGATTTTGTGGCAGTTACTTACGTGCAGCCAGTTTAATTCTATTTCCAGCTAAAGAAAGAGAAAATTATAATCTTCAGGACAATAAAATAAACATTATTTATTACACGATACATTTGAATTCATTAAGACATTTGATGGAACTCTGTATTTTGTGTGGAACAACATTTGTTCAAGAAATGTATTTAAATGAGAAAATTAAACATTTTACATCACAAATAATTCATACAACAACTCTGTGTAAAATACAAACAGATTTTGTGAATATATATATATACATATAAAAAATAACAACTCCATGTTCATTTTCAAAAGCATAGCCCTGATTGTTTATACGCCCTTCTTTTTTTATTCAGGGATGATAGCTTAAATCTGTTATTCGTTCATTATTTTTCGATCAGTGTTTTGATACGATTGTCATTTGCTATTTTGTATACCTACGGAATTATGTTATGTTCAACTGAATTTGCGGAGCATAACACTGATTTTCTGGTTTGGCTGAAATGGTAGGAGCCTGCAGGATGATACTACAAAGGGGACTGTTAAAAATGAGCTGGATCATATTGTTTGACAGAAAGTTGCAGGTTGATAGAGTGGATTCTTCAAGAGGGTGAAAATGGTGAATTCAGAGAGAAAAACGGAGATCCTGCCTTCTGGTGGGTATAGCCTTGGGGAATCACGGTGTCGACCGTAGAAAATCCAATTAAGGATTGCATTTAAATGAAAAGTCATTTTTTAACCAGAGTATGACGTGGACACTTCCCTTTCTAGATAAGAGGAACAGTTTTCCTGCAAATGGCTCCTTTTTATTAAATCTGACATGCTGATAATGCGGAGTTGATGTAAAATAATTGGCACAATAACCGTAATTAAAAGCGCACTAACAAAGCCATTAATTTATTACAGTTGTACAAGCTTGCCCCCAACTGTGCTTACATAATAAAATGACTCGTTTTTACACGACCAGTTTTGCAAAAGATGAGACGCTTACAAACTACATTTGATTACAACGAAGTACAGAATCTTTTATTTAGTTTGTATTAATCTTATTAAAAAATACATAACACATGTTAATGGCCGAGCAGTAGTTTGCTGTGCATACAAGCAGCATGTCAAATCAAACACCCAGTCTATCGATTTAGATAAAGTACGACTCAAGTACTGATAATAGACATTTTACAAAAAAAAAAAAAAAAGAAAAAAAACACTTTAAAAGGATTAAAAACAATATTGACAAGATTTTTTTTTTTAAAATAAGATCTTGCAATGTCCTATTCATTCATGTATTAGGTATCTATTTTATTTAAGCCCGTGCAGCATTAATATACCCTTTAAATGCGAAGCATCCTCCTAGTTCAAGTTCAGTTTTCATCTAGGTTACATCCTTTCCTCTGCAGATCCCCTCTCCCCTGAATGGACACATTTCCCATTACGCCCTTCAATTTTCCCTTCTATCTCTTTTATTTCAGCGATTTAATTAGGCATAAATTCGATCCTGCTTTGCTATTTGTGAGCTATTTGTTTCTGACCTTGCTGGGTAATCACATTCAGCCACTGTATCCGCACCGTCACCTGCTATGCCTGCGTCTCCTAATAGGTTCATGCTGGAAAGAGTTAGCTTATTATTCTAAAAGGTTTTGTCGGGTTAAGCCGTGCATGTGTGCTTAAATGTACATTTCATTAACAAACTGCGAAGGTATAAAGCCGGATTTATGGAGCTTCAAAAGATCACAGAGAGGACGAATTTGATCTCCTTTTGGGCGATATCATCCACGATGTCTTTCAGTGCGCACTGACTCGAGATATATGGTCTTTTACATTTTAAGCCGCTGACAAAACCCTTCATCATTCTGCAACATGCAGCGCTAAAACGCAAGCGAACAACCGGCCTGCATGCGTTTATACACACAATTACGATCTAAAGCAATAAATCAGCAAAGGTTTGGAGTTTGTAGAACTGTTACTGAACTGTTATTTACCCTATTTAACTCCTATAATATTACTCAAAATATTTATCTACTAAAGTAACAAAGACATATGTAGAAATTATTAAAGGAATGCGCAATGAGCAGGAAAAACTATTTTCAAAAGCAAACATTTGCTTTAAGCAGCGTTAAAGGTGCTTCGACTTCATCCTCTAAGTAGCCCATATTGATAAACGGGACATCACACGGGCCACTATCTGCTTGCCTGAGCTCTTCAATACCATTAATAACGACATGATTCAATTAATCTCATTCATTCACCATGCAAAAACAGCTTCAAAGATGTAGCACAAGCAAGCGTTCCTCGGAGAATTGTAAGGAGGGTAAAGCAGGCTAAAGGTAAAGGTCGAGGTGAAAGGTGGTGGCCTATTTTTCAGATTAAATGGCATGCAACAAATACAAGTGTACTGAAAATATAATATGACTCCCTACATAATTAACTCCCTAAATCCTACTTTACACACACACACACACAAAAAACAGTATTATTTTATACCAAGTAATAAAATAATAATCATTTATTATTATTCACAATAATTTAACAATAACTAATTAGTTAGTAGGCTAGAAACAAATTTGGCTATTTTGAAAGCAGTGCTGCAAAACCTGTACCAGAATACAGAGATAAGCGATTCCCTGAAGAAATATCGAGCTTAACAATTTGCCTTCGCAAGTTTTCTCCGTTACGAAATTGATATAGCCTATTTTGTAAGCTCTAATCGAATGGTGGTGAGAATAATTGATTCGAGCGTCAATTACATCAGCCATTATTTTCATTACAGCTGGGCAGATATTCCTAGCTGTAGATCGATAAGACGTTATATTACTTGTGGTTAAATAAGAGATGAAATTAAACGCGAACATTTTTTATGTGCATCGGCAAAAACGGGACAATCACATCAGTGTTTAATCTCTCAAATATTACAAGAAACAAGAGCATCAAAGTAGAAACCACAAATAAAACGGTATTAAACCTTGCAGTTCCCATGAAGCACACTGAGAAGCGTTTTCTCACACGATCCAGGAAATGTTAAAAGAGTTTACATATTCCCTCTCCGCTTTCTTTTTCTTGGGAATATCCCACATGCGTCGCTCACCTGTGCGCGTGTGAATGGCTCCTATGCATTTACCCGCGCGCTCATTTCCTACTTAATTCATATGTTAACACGAGCAATGATGAGGGTCGTTAGCACCTCCACAAAGATCTTTATTTAGAGATTTCTATTGGTTTTGTACTTATTTCACACGTAACAAAATCAGTGCTGCATACGTCCACAAAAAGTCGTTTTTCCCCCCAAACTGAATTCTACTAAATAATTTTATTATAAAGGTACAGTAGGCTATTTAAAACTCTTTGCGTAATCATGCAGTATTCGAGCACACAATATAAACGACAAGAGATTCAATTAACTTAGCTGTAGACGTTTTCGTTCAGCAGCTTTCATTATAATTGGCCTAAGAAAAGTTAAGTTTGCGTTTAGCTCGGGCGAGTGAATGCACGTCAGCTCTGGAGATGATTTCAATCACGGAGGCCGATTTTCTCCCCTCCGCCACCGCTAAGTGGTCTATGACGGGCGAACAGAGGCGATGTTACTGTTGTTCTCTTTGTTGACAAATCCATGAAACAACTTCAGCTCAGCGGTATAACAGCGCGACCTCTGACGTCGGCGGGTCACGTGACGCGGCTGACAGTATATCTTTAAGTGAAAAGTAATCTATCAGACAGTCCTTAAAGCCTGCTTTTCAAAGCATGTGTCATCATTTTGACTCCTCGGTCCAAAACCACGCTTAAGTTTCGAGGAAATACAGCGGAAAGGAGCCGAGGTGTAAAGAAGCCTTTGGACTGGAGAAATATTTTCTAAAGTTGAAGTTTTCCTGGCAGGCCGGGACTGACCTGCATTTATAGCCACCGGTCGTCATCTGATCTGACCGCTGCTCTTACCTTGGTTTGCTCCAGCAGTAAAGTGAGCGGTGATGACCCTGTCTGGAGGCACCAGTGCCAGCAACATGTCCGGTCAGACCGTGCTCACAGCTGACGATGTGGATATCGACGTGGTCGGGGAGGGCGACGAGGGGATGGAGCGGGACAGTGACTGCGAGAGCCAGTGCATGCAGGACCGGGGAGACGAGGTGGAGGAGATCGAGGTGAAGGAGCGCAGCGACAGTCCATGCGAGAGCGCCGGCGAGGGAGAGTCCAAGGGGGATGCTCAGGAGAGCTCCACCGGTCCCATGCAGAGCAAGCCCAAGAACAGCCTGGTGAAGCCGCCCTACTCGTACATCGCCCTCATCACCATGGCCATCCTCCAGAGCCCGCAGAAGAAGTTGACTCTCAGCGGCATCTGCGAGTTCATCAGCAACCGTTTCCCTTACTACCGGGAGAAGTTCCCGGCCTGGCAAAACTCCATTCGCCATAACTTGTCCCTCAACGACTGCTTCGTCAAGATCCCACGGGAACCGGGCAACCCGGGTAAAGGCAACTACTGGACACTCGACCCCCAGTCGGAAGATATGTTCGACAACGGCAGCTTTCTGAGGAGGAGGAAACGCTTCAAGAGACACCAGCCGGACATTCTCAGGGAACAGACCGCCCTCATGATGCAGAGTTTTGGGGCGTACAGTATTGGGAATCCCTACGGACGCCACTACGGAATTCACCCGGCCGCTTACTCGCACCCTGCAGCCGCTCTGCAGTACCCGTACATTCCCCCGGTGGGTCCGATGCTCCCTCCCGCGGTGCCTCTGTTGCCCTCCGCAGAACTGAACAGAAAAGCATTTAACTCCCATCTAAGTCCAAGTCTCCAGTTACAACTGAACAGCCTGAGCACCGCCTCAATCATCAAATCCGAGCCGTCCAGTCGACCATCGTTCAGCATAGAAAATATTATCGGGGTCTCCAGCAGCTCCACGAGCGCACAGACTTTCCTGCGGCCGCCCGTGACGGTGCAGTCCGCCTTACTGAGCGCACAGTCTCTGTCCTTAACCCGGACATCAGCTGCCATCGCGCCAATTCTCAGCGTCCCGTCAAATATCATCTCCGGACAATTTTTACCGACAGCGTCCACAGCAGCGGTATCTAAATGGCCTTCTCAATGATAATCAAACTATTTTTTAAACATATATTTTAAAGACGATACAGCACGAACTATAGGCAGCACTGGACAATTCGTCCGCCCCAATGTAGCCATGTAAAGACTTTTGAGAAAAAAAGAAAATTCATAATCAAAAAGGAATGCTTTCAGTACAGGTAATGTTTGTAAATATTTGTACAAAGAAATTAATTTACATGTTTTTCTTTCCTATTTCATTTCGTTGTTTAAACTTAAAAAGGCTGAGTGAGCCTTATTTTCCCGTAATATTTTGTTTTCATTCTGAAAGAAGTGATTTCACGAACAATGTTTTTTTCTTTGTTTTCCAATATGAAATATTAAACTGTTCTTATTGACAGACTGAAGAAATATGTTTATAAAATTTAAATATATGTATTCTATGTAGCTATATTGTGTTGTAAATCAACTTCATTTGCTAATAAATATGAAAACAATCCAATGCATCTCAGGCACAAATGACTTTATTAAATCAAATAGATGATTTCTAAAATTACAGGAATGTAACCGAGAAATGTATAATATATAAATTATAAATTACAAGTGTAGGTATAGTCTACTTATATTATGGGTTTAAGTATGCAGCCTAGCATTTTCATTTTCATCAATAGAAGAAATTAAAAATTTCCAGTTATGAGTGTTATAGGCTATGAGAAACGATACCCCTTGATTATGTTTTTTAATTGCAATGCAATTAAGTCATTTTGAAATGGTCTATTATTTCAGCGGTCCTTTTCAAAATGAATAACAGGATATTTTAATTCAAACGATAAAAAAACTGTACATAAGAAAAACAAATATTTTATCTTATTGTGAATATAACTCTAGGCAATGATTTGTCAAATGTTTCAGGCTGCAAAACAACCATCACAAACGGTTTCAGTCAGCCGTCCTTAAACTTGCATTAAAGAAAACTTCTACAGAAACAATATACTAACAATTACTACAATCAGATTACTAATTACAAATTAAACTAAGATTACTTAATCCTAACCTTTCGACAATGTAGGTTACAAAAATATCAACATTCTTTCCAAATAAAAAGGTTAATAGCCGTCGAGAAGCTGCCGTATCCATTTACAAGTGAAAATGAAGTGCGATCTAAAAATGTTTGGGAAGTTGTTCTTATTAAAGCAACACTCTTTCACAGTTGTGTCTAGCTAATCAGTTCTACTCAAACAGCAAATGGTAGATGGTGTGTGGCGCACAAGAGTTAGGGCTATATTTAAGTGATACCCATGGGAAAAGAAAAGGAGCCGCTTCTTGAATTCACTTTCAGGCTACAGACGCTGCTGAGACTGACCTGAAAGGCACAGGGCCTTCCTCAACTGTCTCCGTATTCCTTAAAATGGGATAAATGGCTGTAAGCACATTGTTCTGATGCCTTCTGTCAGTGGACTTCGACAGCATATTCAGTAATTTATTGCTGCATTTCGCTGTTAAAAATAAAGCCTTATTCAAATTAGCCCAAATTAGGTCGTTGCTGGTGTAGGTGTTTTTCTCTCAATGGTTATGATAGGCTATTTACTAATGGATTTGTAATCGCGCTCATATAAAAAAAGGTATGTAAAAGCTATCCCAGCTTCAGATTGATCTATAATGTATTTATCACGTTTTTACCAAATATTTGGGCATTAGATAGGCATGTTGGCTTAATAAAACATTTTAAAAGCACAGCATCCGATATTATAAAAATATACCGAGAAGATGATTAAGAAAATAAATCCGTTGTCACTGAGGCCTACACAAAAACTAAAACATACAATCGCCTCTTTCTCTATATTATAGCCTACTGCACATTAGATGATGTGATTATAATGATGCCTTAAGTGTATCACTAGATGGCGTTTACAGGAATAAATTACATAAATGAAACGACTGCTTTTGCTAATGGGTGCAAAATTTCGATGCATCTACAGTAACCGTGGTCCTACCTCTAAAATAAACTCCTTTGCATCTCCTTTGTTTCTTTGCATCTGTCGCGAGGATATGAACGCGCACGTGGAGCTGTTAGATGCTATTTGTTTTGGACTAGAGATACTGTGAAATTGTTTAGATTCAACGGGTTTTAATGAGGGATCTATTTCTAGGACGGCTGGTGGGAAAGAGCTGACTCTTTAACGAGTGCAAGGTTATAACACATCCTGCTTTTTGACTAGTCGCGAACCTTGGATAGGCCTATTTGCTATTATACAAAAAAATAATAATGATTTAAAAAAAAAACACATAAAAGAGACGTTACGCTATACAGATTTTATAATTATGAACATCAGTGATCCTTTAACTGTTGTTCAATAAGAACAGTCATGCCATTTGGAGTTTCAGCAACAGTATATCTTGAGAATTTTGCTTGGCATCAAGGCTATTTATCCATTTACGTTCGCGTAAGGTTTAACAGACCTAAGACGTTTAACAGCAACTGTTTTGGGAACTTTCTATTTTTCTTGACGTGTGAAATACAAAGGAAAACCCCTTGCTGAGCATTTTGAAAGTGACAAGTGGTCGGACGCATTTTTTTGGGTAAACTAAACAACGCTTTGACCTTTGTGGATCCACCTGCTCTCCGCGCTACACAGGTGTAGAGTCTCCGTGTTCCCACCACCTAACCCAGCGCTTTACACTCATGTCTATGCCATGTTCATTCTTCTGTATTAAATGTTACATTAAAGATTGTGTTTTTTTTCTAATTAGACATTATTCTCTAATCTTGTGTAGATGGGTTTGGTTTCGCACAGCGAAATCCGGGACAGTTTCTCTTAAACCTGTTTTGCAACATTATTTCCTCTTTGAAAATATCTTTTAAACAAATAGATGTCAAAATTTTGTAAGCAGAAAAAAAATATTACTACAACTGTAAATGTGAAAAGACGAACGAACGAACAAACAAATAAATAAACAGATAAACAGTCCATACTTTAAAAAAATTAAAATAAAAATCACAATACATAAGCTACATGCAGGGCAATAAGGACCACTGACAACCCAGGTCTCCCATCTCCTGGAGCACATCGCCAACAGTAAATGTGGATCCAGTGGTTACTAAATATTTAAAAGGGTACAAAGACGAAGCAGTAAATGACAAAGATGGCAAACAGGGACATTAACATGTCATTGAGCTGAATGTGACTAATAGGCTCCTTACTGTAATGAAAGTGTCATTGCAAATCAGCACTTGTCCATGGTTATTATTTATAAATATTTGATGTCCCAACCACAAAGAAGCTGTCATATCCAGCAGCTCCTAAAATGAAATGCTAACGATTACAACACTGCTCAGATAAAAGTTGAGGAGCTCAAGTTTGATTGTAAAGTGAGCAACAATTCAGAACTGACTTATGGACAATGATGCAAATGCTCTCAGACCTAAATTTGACTGACATCTAGAGGACTCACTGAATGACTTAACAGGTAGGTCTATTGATGTTACGATATTTGAGTAAATCAAATGATTGATGGGGTAATGTCATTTATAAATGGAAAACAAAGAAATAATAAACTAACAAATTGATTTTTCAATTAAAAAAATTATATTGGCTCTTATTGTCTAATCTAACTTTATTTTCTGTAATGAAATAAAATCGTTAGGCTGCCAAAGCAACAAATATAAGTAAGGCAGCTGAAAGTCAACATGGTGAGCATATTCTGAAATATTCCACAAATTACAAAAATTCCATTTAGTCGTTTGTGTTTCTTTAATCCGTTTTAAAGATAAACAAATGCATACTGTGTAATGAAATTTTAAATGGTTCTAAAATAACTCTCATTTATAAATCAAAATAGTTCGTTATGGTATAGTCTACATATTTGCTTCATAGCCTATGCCCTTATTTTGACCAGCATTGATTTAGGCATTTTTGGACATAAACACATCAATTTCCCCCCTATTTTTTTCATAATCTCGTTGGTAATTAAGCAAAAGGGTGTTCATTCGGTGTCTTTACCTGGTGATGTTCCATAAGATAGTCCATTATTTGATCATTGCTTATTTATTCAGGATCATCATCTAGCAACATCTTTACTGCACTTCAGTACTCTAAGTCATAGCTTATTTAACACCAACATTTTCAAGTTTTGATCAGACCATGGATCAAAATCACAAATCAGACCTTGACCGCCAAACCTGTTCAATCACTTCAACCCACGTGCTCATGTGTGATGTCATCACGAAGCGCCGCTTCATATTGTTTCAGGACGTGAATCTCAGCCGACGCGACTCTCTAGGAAACCGCGAGCGATGCTGCAGATTTATGATTTTTAAATCAAAAGTCTTAAAGGCTACCAGACATGGAGAACTGGAGCCTTATCTCACTGTGCGTGCTGCTCGGTTTAACGTCGAGATGGGCGGTGTCTTTTCATTCCTACTCAGGTTGGTTTTCAATGAACCACCGGTTTCTTTAGGATCAGTATATTGACACGTTCATCTGTGAATAAGCAAGATCAGCTCATCTAAAACGACAATCAAGGGGGATAAACATTATTCGTGAAAGAATGTTGTACGTGATGAATATTGTACCTTATATGTTTACGTTTTAATGAATAAATCATACTATTTTGCATGTCATTTAATGGAATAGGTGCAGGTAAAGCGCCAATGTTCGGGGACTATGAAGCACAGAGACACTGGCAAGAAGTGACTTACAATCTACCTGTTCATGAATGGATAGTCTCTCATTCTTCTTTCATGGCAAGTAAACCAATATTGCTGAAGCTCCCTCTCCTTATATATTGTAGAAATTAAATGTCACAGCATTTTATTTATAAGGCCAATGCCTTATATGAATGTGGCTTAACAGTTTTTTGTTTTTGTTTTTTTAAACTAGGTACTTCAATACTACAAATAATGATTTGAACTACTGGGGTCTTGATTATCCTCCTTTGACAGCATATCATAGTCTGGTCTGTGCATACGTGTAAGTGTTCTTTGCCTGGTACTGCATCCAGTTGAACATGGCTTGATGATGAGAATGATGATGATTTTTATTTTTCTTTGTGCGGTGTCTATTTTTCAAGAGCAAAGCTGCTCAATCCTGAATGGGTGGAGTTGCATGCGTCTAGAGGCTATGAAAGCCACTCACATAAGTTGTTCATGAGGGCCACAGGTAAGTATTGATGTCAATAAATCATTTATTTTAAATATTTTAGATGGCAGTTACAGTGTAATTTCTATCTCTTACAGGGTTAGTTCACCCAAAAATGAAAATTCTGTCATTAATTACTCAACCTCATGTTGTTCCAAACCTGTAAGACCTTCGTTCATCTTCGGAACACAAATTAAGATATTTTTGATGAAATCTGAGAGCTTTCTGACCCTGCATAGACAGCAACACAACTGAAATGTTCCCAGACCCAGAAATGTAGTAAGGACATCGGTAAAACAGTCCATGTCACATCAGTGGCTCAACTTCAATTTTGTGAAGCTATGAGAATACTTTTTGTGTGCAAAGAAAACATAAATAACATAATTTATTCAACAATTCTTCTCCCCGAGTTACCGTTTTCCTCCATTTTGGAGAGTACCACGACACATGCGCATGCTTTCCCCAGAACGTAATCAACGTAATCAATGTTGTTTATGTTCAGGAGAAAGCGTGCGCATGCGTCGTGGTACTCTCCAAAATGGTGGAAGAATTGTTGAATAAATTATTTTTGTTTTCTTTGCGCACAAAAAGTATTCTCGTAGCTTCGCAAAATTGAAGTTGAGCCACTGATGTCACATGGACTATTTTAATGATTTTAATTAGTCTTTACTACCTTTCTGGGTCTTGGAACATTTCAGTTGCGTTGCTGTCTATACAGGGTCAGAAAGCTCTCGGATTTCATCAAAAATATCTTAATTTGTGTTCCGAAGATGAACAAAGTTCTTACAGGGTTGGAACGACATGAGGGTGATTAATTAATGACAGAATTTTCATTTTTGGGTGAAGTAAATTATGTGATTTTGTAGAAATACTGGAATTATAAAAGGCATTTATCCACCTATAAACTTTTGTTTCTATTATTTTAGTTATTTCTAATGAAGCTTCCATGATGATAGTTATGACGAATTTAGCAAGCTGGCCACAAACCTTTTTTAAACATGATATTGATCATGTACTCATGCAGAAATAAAGATTATTATTGTTTTTAAAATTAAAATATATGCTTGTTCTGTGTATATAATTACTCAAATATGCTTGTATTTCATGCACCATCTTGTGAAATCCATTTTATATATTATTGTTTTCAGGGAAATTACTCATCTATCATTTTTAAAATGAAAATTTATAGTATGTAAATATTAAAGTGGAAATCTATTAATTAGTTTTATAAGAGTTTGTTCAAATCACTGCGTTGAAGTGCTCTGAATAATCTATTAGAATTTTTTTAACAGTTTACAGTAATCAAAGTCAACACACAGTCATTATGGTTCTAGTTATAGTTAATTATGTTCATGCATATTAACCTTCCTCGTCCCAACAGTTCTTTTTACAGATATTTTGATCTACATTCCAGCAGTTTTGCTTTACTGCTTGTACTTTTGCGATGGGTCCTCTAAACAAAAGGTAACTAAAAGACTACCTTTGAATCGGTATATTGTTAATTTGTATTTGCAATCATTAATATGCTTTGATTTGGTCAAAATATACCATTTTGTTCTCGTAGGTTGCCGCAGCTTTCTGCATTCTTCTGTATCCAGGACTTATACTGATTGACTATGGTCATCTTCAGTATCCTTTAACCTTTACCTTAATTGCTATGTTATTTATTTATATTATGATATTTATTCATTTAAGCTAGTCACAGTCATGTCAAGAACTTAAAATCCAAAAAGAACTGAATGTGCATAGTCTTTAACTGCAATTTCAGATATAACAGTGTGAGCTTGGGTCTGGCTCTATGGGGGATTTTGGGACTTGGTTTGGGCTGGTATTTGTTTGGTTCCTTGGCCTTCACTTTGGCTCTCAATTACAAGCAAATGCAATTGTATCACTCACTGCCTTTCTTCTGTTACCTCCTGGGCAAGTGCGTCAAGCAGGGCTTGACTGGGAGAGGGTGAGTCTTTTGGGTTGTTGCACAAACATTGCATTTTGATTGCAATAATATGTTCAAATTGATTAATTGAGTTATTTAAGCAGACCTCAAGAAATTCCAGAAGGTACCAAACCGAGTGAAGTAAAAGTAGGCCTGCCAATTGTTGAGATCAATTATAGGCTTTCAACAATATTTAAATATATTAAATGGTGTTAGATTTATCAGTAGACATATATACAACAATCCCACATCAGTGAAGAAAAAGCTTCTTGAATTTATGTATTATTTTTTAAAATGCAATTAAATGCAGCTTTGGCATAAGAGACGTCTTTCAAAAATAAAAATAAAAAATCTTAAATTGTATTATTCTAAACTTTTGACTGGTAGTACTGTAGTGTATATATATTTTAAATTAAATAAAAATTAGACCTAATTTAAATAAAAACTAAAAATACATAAAAGTAAAATCTTTGTTAGGTTTTCATGGCTAAACCTAAATTATCACCAAATCTCAGTAATTATGAATTATGCATAAAAGTGAAAAAGCCCTGTTAATGGAAAATTGCTCACAATTAAATAATACATTTGTTGACAATGCTAATTACACCTTCAGCTGCAAGTGTCCAGCTTATAGTCCAGCTGCAAGTTTCATAAATTGATTGCCTTATTTATGCCTGAAAATAACAAATCCTTAATGTTCATCATTAGACACTTCACCACTACAGGTGGATTTTTTTTTTTTCTTTTATTATTCAGTTTGACTTTGTATGCATTTCTACACCAGTACTGCAGCTGGTCTCCGTGCAAGCACTCTGCTCTTTGCTGTCTTGCATTTGTTGATTTAGTAATAATGTACCAAGGGCATTTGGAGGCAGATGCATTGGTGGATTAGTTTGCCTGGGAAGAGACATGTCCAGATGACTCTCTGGCCATGCCTGACCCTCCCTGCTATGCCTGTGCGTGCAACTGTATATCTACAGCTGAGAGGTGTTAGTTGCTCCAGTATACAGTACACTGAAAAACTGTGAGAGCATGTTGTCTCTACTCAAGTAGTCGAGTGACCTGATTTATGACCCATTAATTATGGAAAATATTTTTTCGAATGTATAACACACCTCAAGTATTTTTTTTTTTAACTTATGATAACTAAATGAATAATATTTTATGACAAATATGTATAAAATGTTTTAAAAGTTCAAGATTGCTGTATTGGTCAGCAAAACATAAAAAAAAAAAAAAAAAAAAAAAAAACTGTTAGAGCACATTTGTTGAATTGTTAGGAGAACAGACAATATTATTCCTGGATGATACTAAATTTCTTAAAGGGATAGTTCACCCAAGAATAAAAATTCTGTAATTAAAAGTCTGTAAATAAAAGTTAATTACTCACCCTCATGTCGTTCCAAACCCGTAAGACCTTCGTTCATCTTCGGAACACAAATTAAGATATTTTTGATGAAATCCGAGAGCTCTCTGACCCTGCATAGACAGCAATTCAACTGAAATGTTCCCCACACCCAGAAATGTATTAAGGACATCGGTAAAACAGTCCATGTGACATCAGTGATTCAACCGCAATTTTACAAAGCTACGAGAACACCTTTTGTGTGCAAAAAACAAACAAAAATAATGACTTTAATTTATTCAAGAATTCTCCTCCTCCAAATCACATCTTCCGCCATGATAGTTTAACCGATGTCCTTACTACATTTCCGAGTCTGGGAAGATTTCAGTTGTGTTGCTGTCTATTCAGGGCCAGAGAGCTCTCGGATTTCATTAAAAATATCTTAATTTGTGTCCCAAATATGAACGAAGGTTTTACGGGTTTGGAACAACATGAGGGTGAGTAATTAATGACAGAATTTTCTATTTTGGGTGAACTATCCCTTTAATTTTTTTTTTTTTTTTAGATCTTAGTGTTTACAGAATAAATTGAAAGACAATTGTCTGTATTTATACAATTGTAATTATATTGCAAAATTTTTGTGTACCCAGATTTTTTCATTTGGTCAAGATCTCCATGACTGTACTGGTGACCTTTGCCCTCTGCTGGATGCCCTTTTTGTCTGACCCCAAACAACCTCTACAAGTTCTTCATCGCCTTTTTCCTGTTGGTCGGGGATTGTTTGAGGTAATTCACATAATGTATATGCAGCATCACAAAGCATTAATGGCAAACTCCTTCAAGTTAATCTAAATAGGTTCCTTTTTAATTCTCTTGAACCAATGCTTGGATATCTGAGATTATCTTGCCTTGAAAATTGAGAAATACCTGTTTACTATTCGCTAACATTCACAACAGTATTTGCACAGCTGGGTATGGGGCTTTGAGCTTTACTTATGTAAAACACTGAGGTCAAATTTATGTAAATCAGTCATATTTATTGTTTAAAGAGTGAGTTTTAAACACTCCATTACAGCATGCTGCTTGTGATGCTTATTCAGCTCTGTTCTTGCCTGTTATAAAATTTCCAATGCAGGGTCGGCTTGGAAATGCCCTTGAAATCCTTATCCACATGCATTACATTTTTCTCTGTATGCATGCATGAATGCATAAATACACTGTTGCCAGAATCCTATGTAGATACATACAGTAAACCGTGTTCAATTTTGGATCTGTGATATTAATGCAAATAGAAGACTGACTTAAAACACATCTAGCCAGTCAGATCCTCCTGTATTCATAGATTACCTCAATGAAACCCCTTGGGTCCATTGCAGGATTTATCCTTTAGATCTGATTAGTAAACAAGGGTCTCACGTTGAGTTTATTGGAAAACTAGAGCTGTGTCCTGTTCGTTGTCTAAAGCCGTTTGTAAGTCAATACTGAAATACATGGTGTACAAGTACTGCGGCTTGCTTTTGAAATGCACCCAAAAACCCTGTTGTCAAAGTAGCTGTGTTGTGAGAAGTAATTGAAAATTCTGCAGGGCTCAGGGCCCGGAATATATCATGCATTTGCCTGACATGAGGCTAACATAATACACAAGGTGTGAGTAATTCTAACCTAGAGCCTTGAGCATTTGTGACGGACGGAGCGCTAAGCGAGTCTTGGCTGTTGCTATCATATACATCAGAGCATGGTAAAGCTAGGTGATATTTAGCTGATAGCTAAATCAGTGCTTTTTTTGTCTGTAGAAAACTCAAATTAAAAAAATTTAATTAGGCACGACACTACTGGCAAAAGCACTGTTTTTTTCGTTCGCTGGTCAATTTTGACATTTTAGGCTAATTGTGCTTCCATAGCATCTTCTTTCAGACTATTGAAAAGAAAACATCCAAAATTCATATTTAAGTGTGAATTTTATTACACTTTATTCATTTACATCTATAGATTTAATTTAGAATACACATCTTTAAAGGCTGCCTTTGTGGTGGGTTTGGTGGGGGGGGTTGTTGAACTTATATCCAATGGGGTTGTTGGCTATATCCAATGTTTAGATTTCTTTTGTGGAAATTTATGCAAATTATTATGTTTTTAATTAAATAATGCTTCGTTTGCAAATTTTTACATAACATTTCAGAAAACATGTAATATAAAACAGTTGTCTTAATGTACTGAGATTAATCAACTGGGCAAGTATGGATTTGGATTTTTTTTTTTTTTGGACCACACAATGAATGTCAATGATTTGTCAATGGACCTCATTGACTTTCACTGTACAGAACCCCCCCCCCCTATCATTGGAGGGTCTCATCTTCAGTGTAGTGTCCACTCGTCTTCACACAGCTGTGAAAGACAGCAGCTGTGTTTTCGAGGATTGAGCACTATGAAGAAATTCTCAGAAGCAGGGCTGAAACTTTCATAACATTTACTAATTCTGTTGCACAACTGTTAAAGGCCACCAGTCTTTGAGGAATCACATGTCGGTACCCCAGCAGAAAGGTCAGTGGGCACTCGGAACGGATCGGTTTCCTAAAGGATGCAATTTGGTCTTCTGTATGTGGTAAAACCACAGTCTTGCAACCTCTGTGACGTTATTAATGTCCTTGGTATGCATTAGGACAGTCATTTAACCCTGTGTCTATAAGTTTACAAATAAGAGCATAGCTTTTTTTGACATCACGGTTACTTGACGGGAAAATGAATGGTGGTGTAATGCTTCACCCTTGCCCTTTGTACCAGTGCCCCCCAAGAATACCCACAGGAATTTTTATTGCGCTTTCAGTTGGGAAATGATTACGCTGAGGAATGTCACTTATGTGCTTTCTCTTCAAAAGCTACATACCATTTAAAGATACTTACCTTATATGTCAATGTTAATTTTATAAGCATGATCATAAATTTGTGGTCATTTCAGAAAACGGTATTTTCTTGACCTGCAACATTATTGAAAACAAGCACAAAAAAATCCTTCACTTTAATCTTTGTTGCTGATTAATTTCATACACTATTTTTATGAAAAACTCAAGGCTGTAGGTCCAACAGTGCTGTTGCCATTTATCAAAACTAAATAAAAATAAAAAATGTTTTAGGTAATTGAAATAAAGCTGAAGTAAAATATAATATAAATATTAGATTATTAGAAAATTAAAAAATAAATAATTAAGAAATCAAACTTAAAAAAAAAAAAAAAAAACTGAAATGAGAAATATTGCCTTGGCAACTAACTGGACAAAATAAGTACTAAAGTTGAAATACTAAATTTACTAAAACTAAAACTTAAGAAATAAAGTGAAAACTGAATATTAAAATATAAAATATTAATGACAAAATAAATATTGTCATTAATTATAGCCTAAAGCTAATGCTAAAATAACATTGAGGCCTAATTTAGCTTGGGATATATAAAAAAAAAACACATCATTCTGGCATGATATATTTATAGCATTATATCTTTATATTTTATATTACATTACAACAGAACATTACTTATTACAGGAAGTTAATAAAATATTTCCTTTAATATTAAATTTTAGGTGGTTTATTACAGTTACCAAGAGCAGTGCATTCTATGTGTTGTGTAATATTCCATATATTTTAACTCTTAATTTTGTATGTATATGTAATCTAAAGGCATTTGCGTTGAATTTAAATGAACTTACTTTTATTTTACCCCAATGTTAGTTATTAAAGCATAAAGTTAAATGTGAAGTTTTGTTCATTCTAGCCCTTAATTTAAATTAAGTTGACACCCCTGAATTTACACTATAAACAACTGTTCATAAAGAACTTGAAAACTGACCTAGGGGTCAGTGTATCATTCGCTCTTATTGTGTCATTCTGTCCAGAGCGCATTAGTTTAGTGACTTTGACAGCATGTGTTTGTTGACAGGATAAAGTGGCTAACACATGGTGCAGCTTGAATGTGCTGATAAAGATCAAGACCCTGCTGTCCAGAGAGACTCAGCTGTTCCTCAGGTAATCCTTCACCATCCATTTACCCGCCACTCTTTCTCCTTTTTCTTTGTCTCTTTATGTATCTCCACCTCAAAATCTTTCTCAGTATATTCCCTCTTACCATGTTTGTGAAACACATCTAATTATAACAGGAGGGCACAGTGGGATTATGTGTAGTTAATGATAGCAGAGAGATTTTGTGATACTGATATGTGGACACTAATCTGCAGGTGCAAGGGCTTGGTCAAGATTATTTCATTGACTATTCACTTAAGAATGTTTTTTTTTTTTTTGTCTTTTTGTCTTTTAGTCTATTTTTGCAGTGTCAGTAATTAATTTTCTCATTGGTCAATTAAGGGTGCACTCAATCATGTTTTCCTCATTAAAAAAGTTTTACACAAATAAACGAATAAGATTTTCAAAATGTGTTTAAAATCATGTATATTCATAAGAGATTAAGCCTCAAGTTATCACTGTAAAAATTTTTCGTAAAATATTACGGGAAAAAAACGGCAGCTGTGGTTGCCAGAATTTTCCTGTAAAAAATACAGTAGCAACGTTTTGGTTTTACGGTTTTAACTTAAATTTACATTTAAATACCGTAATTTTATTAACTAATTTAATGTTAATAATACCAACCTATTGAAGTACTGAAATCTGTTTTGTACATTTGTAATACACTGATAACCATAAAAAGCAGGTGGTGATGAGAAAGTCACATGATGAACCAAAGCCCATCACAAGCAGCTTTTAAATATTAACACACTGTATATAGAAGGTGCACAGTGTCATTCACACAAACACTAAACATTAATTTACCAACATTAGATGTAACATACAACCCTAATGTACAAAACTGATAAGAAAAAACTAAGAAACATAGTTATTTAAAAAACAAAACAAAAAAAAAACCATCAAATTTGAAATGTAACTCAGGGAATTCTGGGAATGTCAATTTATGGTTATTCACTGTAAATTATATGTTCTTTTTCACTTAAATGTTAAAAATGTCTCGTTTACAGACTAAGTTTCAAAACCAAACAACCTCAAAACAAATTTCACACTGCAGGAGTCGCAAACAGGTCCAGATATTTAGCATGCTAAATTGCTACATGTACTGCGCTAGGCTAACTGAGACTTGCTAAATATCTCACTGGCACGGCCGATGAATTTGCACTTCTCTCAGATTGCATCTTTGATAATAAATACTACACGATTTTCATTCACTGATTTGCCTCCGATGTCGGGCATTTGGCAGCGATTTCCACAAAACTGATGGCGAATGAAAATTGTGGCAAACGTTGTGCAGTGCATAGACATATATAGACTCCCTATTCGACTGCTCCCAGCACGTAGATGCGGCCGCCATCTTGGAACGGTATTTTTGAAGTCATTCACCATACTGTAGGTTCGCACAGAGCCGTTGAGCCGTTCTGTGCATGAGTGTGGCATCTTTCGAATATTCAGTGATTACTATGGTGAATGACGTCAAGTTTACCACTGCAATATGGCGGACGGCTTATGTTTAGCAGCCCATAGAAACAGTCGCTAATGAGGCATCTACGTATATATATCTATGGTGCAGTGTGTACCCGGCATTAGTGACACCACCCATGCTGCACATTTTCTATTCAATAAAAATGCATAACAAAAATAACAGTGATGAGAAAACAGCAATTAAGAAAGCATCTGATAATAACGAAGTTCGATATGTTTGCAAGAGCTCTGCAATTCGGCAGTCTGGTCATGTTACATATATAACACATTATTCAATAAATTGCCTTAAAGCAAGCAGTTTTACAGTATTAAACAAAAAACAGTGTCAGTGTATTATAGGAACAATTATAGTAACAGCTTAACATTCTACTAAAAAGCAGCTCTCCAGTTTGTTCATGTTTTCATTCACATCTGTCCTTGATGGACTGAACAAAAGACGGAGAATATTTTCACATCAAAGAAGACGGAGCCCCAGAGCTGACCTACCAATTACATAATCACCACGGACCAATGTAGTTCGAAGGTGTTTACCAGCCAGAGAGAAGTTTTCTGGAAAGTTCACTTTGGCAAGCTGTTCTGAACTCCTGAAACTCAAACAAACTTTGCCTGATTTTGTTTAAAATGACGCTACACCAATTAGTTCTTCGATTTCGTTTGAAGTCTATCGTGGCCTATATGCTTGCCCTGTACAGTTTATCGCACCTCTTACATTTGCATCTGACGTGATGGACCAGATCTTTGTCCCATAGGGTCATTCATCTCTAATAGGGTCAATTTCCTCCAAGAGAATGATGATTGAGGGATTCAAGTAATTCTGTGAGTGCTCAGCAGGCCATCCCTGAATCTCATGCATTTCCTGCATGCTGGGATCTTTCTTGTTGACTGTGAGGATGTATAAAAAGATCAGGCAGCCGTGTCCTCTAGTTCCATGGGATAGATTACAGGCTTTGGCAACAGGGGCTCTTGATCGTATTTCTCTGCTTCGTTTGTGTGTATAGTAAATCTTTTTTATTAATGTATGGATGTATTCAATGAAATTTTTTTTTCTTTTTTTCTTTCAGTTTTGCTCTTACTCTGTTGTTCGTCCTGCCTTCATCTTTAAAATTGTTGTCCAAACCCACTCTATGGCAGTTTAAGCTCGCCTTGGTAAGTGGTGTCATGATTGTGTGTTTGTCTTTGACAGTTCAACGACTTGTATTTTTGACCACTGACTCCCCTGATCTGCTTGTACTGTAGGTGAACACCTCCCTGGCTTTTTTCCTCTTCTCCTTCCAAGTCCATGAGAAGTCTATCCTTCTAGTAGCCTTGTAAGCGGTGGGATATAATTCATATTACTTGATCTAATTGCTATTGGTACTTTTGCTTAACCCACTGTCATTGATTTAGACAAAATTTGTTATGAAACAAACTAAATGACAGTATCATATTTAAGATAATGTGTTCAATTTCATAACTTTAAGTTATGGAAACATGCTTGAAAAGAATTATTTGGTGATTAATAGAAACTATTTAAAGGGTTACTCCACCCCAAAATGAAAATTTTGTCATTAATCACTTACCCCCATGTCGATCCAAACCCGTAAAAGCTTTGTTCGTCTTCCCAACACAATTTAAGAGATTTTGGAAGAAAACCGGGAGGCTTCTGACTGTCCCATTGACTGCCAAACAATTTGCACTGTCAAGGCTCAGAAAAGTATGAAAGACATCGTCAAAATAGTTAATTTGCCATCAATGGTTCAACCGTAACGTTATGAAGCTACGAGAATACTTTTTGTACGCAAAAAAAAATAAAAATAATGACTTTATTCAACAATTCGTCTCCTCTGCATCAGCGTAGCGCCATTTTGGAGAGTATCCGCTGGACGCAAGCAGCGTACGCTGTTCCGTGTCAGCCGCATACCGGATACGCTGTTTTCGTTAAATCAAAGTGTAAAAAACCATAGAAGACGTATCTGTGTGGCGCGGCTGACACAGAACAGCATACGCATTTTGCATCCAGTGGATACTCTCCAAAATTGAGCTACGCTGACGCAGAGGAGACGAATTGTTGAATGAAGTCGTTATTTTTGGGGGGGTTTTGCATACAAAAAGAATTCTCGTAGCTTCATAATATTACAATTCAACCACTGATGGCAAACTGACTATTCTGATGATGTCTTTCATACTTTTCTGGGCCTTGACAGTGCAAATTGTTTTGGGACAGACACAAGCCTCCCGGTTTTCATCCAAAATATCTTAAATTGTGTTCCGAAGATGAACGAAGCTTTTATGGGTTTGGAACAACATGGGGGTAAGTGATTAATGACAAAATTTTCATTTTGGGGTGGAGTAACCCTTTAAGATTTACTGATATTCAGTTTGATATTTTTACCGTTATTTATGCTTTTTAACTTTAATGTTGGGGCTAGCTGATAAACACTGTATTTATAATTGTGTTAAAATGCAGATATAAAACAATAATAAATTATGTATATTAGTTACCCAACACATAATTATAAAAAATAGCCTATGATAATAAGGTAATATTGGTTGATCTCTAGACATTAGAAACTTCACTTTCAATTAAGTTAGTGATTGTTAGTGCTATATTTTCCCATATTCTGCATCAGGGTTGCTAGATTTTCACAACAAAACCCACCCAAGTGCCACTCAAAATTAGCCCAATCACTTTTAAGGGGGTAAAATACACTTTTTTGGTGGGGTTAAATATCACATTCCCAGGGGCTAAATATCACATTATTTGGGGTCACTTCAACCCACGGCAACAGTGTTAAAGTAGCCCGATTCCACTGGAAAACCACGGACTTGGCAACACTGTTCTGCATGTTTATTCTTGCAAGTCATAAATCTAACATATTATGATATGCAACATATGCAAAGAACTAGCTGCAATCAACAGATGTTAAATGTTGTGTTATATCTTGCATGTGTTAGCCAAACAGTAAGGCATGTTTCTGGATTAAGGGTCTCTATTGGGTGTTAAAAATTAGCTGACAGAGGAAGTGTAGTGACTGGATCACTGAAGAGAGATACTGATACCTAGTCCTTGCCATCTCAACTACATAATTATAGCATTGGTATCATGTAAACATATCTGTAATGTAGTAAATATAGTCTTAAAAGTCAAATATATGTTTTACAGGCCAGTTTGCCTTGTCATCAACGAAATACCTCTGATCGCCATTTGGTTTCTACTAACGTCAACTTTCAGGTAAGATACCAAACAGTATGTTACTAAATTAAAATTACAGTACTATAAATGAATCCTTATGGTTAAGATAGAAACAAAATCAGCAAATGACTATATAGTGAGAAGAAGTGTAGTAGCCGATAGGGGAGTCCCAGCTGTCCACACTAATTGTTGTGTGCATGGTTTAGTGTAAGGATATCACTCGATTACATGACATAGCCCACATACCATTAAACTAAGACCCCTTTGTGTAAACACAACCCACCATTCTCTAAAATCGCACTGCCTGCTTCCACAAAACTGTTTTAATGCTGCATATTTATGTTTTTTAGCTGAAGACATGATGTTCTTTGTTATGGAAGATAATTGAATTATATTCTATGATAGAGTGATTGTTGCACTATTACGGGAAATATCCACAAGAACATACAGAGACAACACATTGCCACAGTTTTCTATGCCCCTAACACACACCATTCATTAGCACACTTTATACTCATAGCAAAATGTTCAAAATTCACAGCTAGTATTGTTTTTTCTGCATCATGACCTGTTCTGCTAACACAAAGATTGTTTTATTTTGTCAATACTATCTCAATAGCCGTATTATTCATGACATGGTTGGTGTGCAAATTATTGTTTTTCAGTCAAATGCCTATGGAAACAGCTAAGCTAGTTAGGTAAAGGTTTACTTCCATGTCTAATATACTTATGTGAGGTTAAATACATTGCCTATATGTTGATCTCATCAATGCAAGTTACATTGAAAATTAAATGTTTTATAAGCAATACTTAAGACCTGCTGGAAAATGGGCATCATTGTGATAAACCATTTTAAATAAAACATACTGAAAATATGTTGGGGGAAAAAATGATATTGTATTACAATACTTGTTACTTACTGTACTTAAGTAATTTTTATGTAATACTGTTATTATTTCAGGAGATGTGTTTTTCACAGAACAGTTTTGTTAAATGTTGATACGTGTTCAATATATAAAATGTTTAATATATAAAATAGTTGGTTAAATTTACATTTAAAAACAGAGTAAAACTGACTGAAAAGACTGAATGTGACATAATTGATTAAATCTAAAGGGTATATATTTTTTTTTTTTTACACAGAGAGGGTCCCCTCATGGAGGTCGCCATTTTGAAATGACAGGGCCACCAGAAAACTTTATCTTGATCACCCTGCTGTTATTAGACACTTTCATTTGCTAACTAATGCATAATGTATTTCTACTAAGTGCAAACATTTGTGTGGTTCTACATCCACGCCAATAGGTGTCAATAAATTTTGAAATGGCAGGACCAGTTGAATTCTAGGAACTTTTTCTTGGTCACCCCGCTATTATCGCACGACTATTATCGTCCGACTACGAATAACGCATTTGTACTAAGTGAAAAGATTTGCGTGATTTTACATCCACACCACTAGGTGTCAACATATGTATACGATGTAGCAAGTATATGATGATTGCACCAGCTGTATCATAAACAGAGGGATAAATAATCACTCATTGTACACATCTTGAATTGTTTGTTTTTAACACTTGTGTTATTTGTTTTCCATAGCATGCTTCCCCTTCTGTTGAAGGACGGTTTGCTGTTGCCTTATGTGGTGACCTCATTGGCGTTCCTCTTTCTGAGTTTGTATCTGCTCTCTGCTTTAGAGAGAAGTACAGAAGAAGAGCTCAGACTGGGTCTCTATCACAAACTCACTCAGCGCTGGCTGCCTAAACTCAACCTCAGCCGGATCATTAAATGGAAAGTAAGTTAACACTGACGTCACGGCCTGTTACTCCACACCACTCATGTTAATGACATCGATGCTTATGAAGAAGTCAGTTAAGCGCGCTGGCCCACCTGAACGGCTCATAACTTTCACATTAGCTTGACCCCATGCTCTTCTTAGCGCTTTTGAAGGCTGAATGTTTCAACAGCTCCTTGCGTGATTGTTTGAGACCAGGAGGTGTGCTATTTGTGTAGCGTGAGTCATTAACACAGGTTTGCCTAGATATATTTATTTACACAAGAGACATAAATAAGGGGGCCCTACGATGAAGGTAGTGTTTCATTGGGGGGTCGTGTTGCTCACACCAGCACTTCCACTGATCCTTCACTCCGTCTGTTGTAAATAGACATGTTAATGTTTATACCTCGACTCATCTTCCTGAAACAGGGTGGAAAATAAACATCAAGTTACAAGGATCCGTGTCATGCTGAGCACTTGACTAGAACTAATGAACCTTTGTCATGGTACTTCTTCTCTCTTGTAATAAGTGTTGTCACTTTGTCTTTTACAGTTCTGGTTTTCACTGGTGGCCATGGCAGCGTTGAGCTTTATGAGCGTGTGGTTGAAGCCTCCGGCCAAGTTGCCCGATCTGTTTCCAGTGCTAGTCTCCGTCCTCTCTTTTCTCCATTTTCTGGGCTTCATCATATATTTCAACCTGGTCCAGTTGATGGAGCCGCAAAGGAAAAAGAGTCAGAAGAAAACAAACTGAAATATGTCTTCAAAGACGTTGGTTGTCAAAGGAAGAACTACAGCCAGGATGACTGTGAGAGGAAAGGACAATCCCTTCGGTTAGAACAGGATGGGAATAGTTTGGGAAAATTCAATTTCCTCTTAATGAGGTTTAGGGATCTTTCTTGAGTTGAGAAGAGTGAATTCAATGAAAAGAGATACGGTTTTGCCAGACTTTCTCTCACTTGTTTGCCTTGGAGACAAATTCAGTTAGTGGGATATTGGTATTGTGTAAATGACCATATCGTAAGGCCATTATTTTTACATTTTTGATACATCATTAAATGAAATGAAAGTGTCTTCAGTGTTTTCAAATGACCCAACAACGAACAAAAGTGGGGTTTTGCGTGATTTGGGGGAAAAAAAGCAAAACTGTGATTTGTTTGTTTGCTTTTGCGATTTTAAAAAGCAATTTTATAGCCATTTAAAGAGCTTTTTTTAAGCTTCTGATTTGCTATACAATTTTGACAAAAAAATTGTGATTATATATGCAATATGACAAAAAGATTCATAATAATTGTTAGAATTATTATTTCAAATAAATTCATAAAAATATTATATTTCAATATTATATTTAATATTGAAATATAATATTTAAAATATTATATTTCAATATTTTAAAGTACATCTGTAAAAATATAACACTAATATTTATTAAACAAAATGCATATACTTAAATCACAGCTTTTGCAGCATGAAAATTGCGCTAAGCCACATCACAATTTTTATTTTTTATTTTATGTTTTTTTAATTAATCATGCAGCCCTAAACAAAAGGTCACATCAAATAAACAAAAAATAATAATAATAAACTACTCATTTTATTTTTCTTTCAAGTAGTAAATTTAGAAAAATATTCATTAATACAAAGGAATAATCTTGGCAGTGACTGAAGACATGAGGCTAGTACTAAAGCTACGCATTAAAACGCTTCAACTTCATGAGCTGTAAAACAAAAATGATGGAAGGAGACATATCGGAACATAATGCTGTAAAGCTGAAATACCAAGGGGAAAAAGTACAAGCAATCTTTTTCACCCCTCTTTGTGCGAGTTAATGACGGCCATTAAAAAAAATCCATTACAACTATAAATGTTATCAGGTCACAAAGGGGCTAGTGTGTTACAGCCTGAGCGAGGTCTGGAGCCACATACACACACATAACATGGAATGAGGAGAAAATGAACAGGTTTTGGTTTGACTGTCTTATTCGATATACGAGTCACAATACTGGAGTGTGTGATACAATTTTAATGGATGGTGCTAATATTAACCATATCTTGATATCGAGTCATGCCGTACTTAGTTTACATCTTAACAGTCCATGGTGAACAGACCAAATTGCTGAATTCTGAAATGCTGTTCTTGTTCTTCTCAACTGCCGTAATGCAAAGTGTGTGTCAAGTGTGTTTTGTTAGGTCAGCTTAAGCTTTTGTCCTTGAGACAGCCTCTAGAAGTGATAAAGAGAGAGTTACGTGATCCACCTTGAGCGGGCACCAGCTGCCGACCATGTCGTACATCGAGAAATGATCCCTCAGCGGCTGCCAAAATAAAGAGACAGATCCACCATGAATACTCTTCTGTATATCTGTGCATGTGTAGTTTTCCAACATCTGTTGTTGCTTTCTCAAATATATATCTGTGTGTGTATGTATAGATTTCTCCCCGTATCAGCCCTAATGGGACTGTATGCCAGCAGTAAGAACACTATTTTCGCAGCGACGCAGCACACCGTGTATTGTAGAATCAACATTTTGTTAGATTCCCGGTGAAAGGTGGGGGGAAACCTTTCAGAGAATGGATTCAATGTAAATGTGTCTGAGATGGGATGGCAAGGTGTCGGCAGCGCTGTCTCATTTTGACTACGCCGGAAAGACTGACAGCCTCTTCAGACATCTCGCCGCTTTCAGACTGACAGGATGTTCAGCATACATCAAACACGCTGACAGAGAACTACGGCTCTGCCAAAATGAGAACCGTTCCATTTGCGACTGCACAGAATTACATGCAAACAAAAAAGCATATTGCGTGTAAAAGTCTGTGGTATAATACAATATACTATGTCTATTAAATTAATATTTAAGACTGAGATTTAATGGACTGATAGAATTACATTACAGTGCAAAAGTTTGGAGTCAGTAAAAATCTTTTATGTTCACCAAAGATGCAAGTATTTAATTAAAAAAAAATACAGTAAAAACTGTAATATTGTGAAATATTCTTACAATTTAAAATGACTGTTTTCTATTTTAATATTTTAAAATGTAATGTATTACTGTGATGGAAAAGCTACATTTTTAGCAGCCATTACTCCAGTCTTCAATATCACATTATCCTTTTTTTTTTCTTTTCCAGAAATCATTCTAGTATGCTGATTTAATGTTCAAGAAACATGTATTATTATTATTATTATTATTATCAAAGATTAAAAGATTATACTTTTTTCAGGATTCTTTAATGAATACAAATGTTCAAAAGAACAGCAGATAAGTTTTGAGTGACTCTTGAAGGACCAGCACCACATCCTCTTGTACCACTGTTTGAAGAATTGATCTTCCAGAATCTGGCAGTAAGTTTTAGGAGCTCATATTAGTCAATCTCTGCAAGACAGACTTTTCAGGATAGGAGATGGACTAAAAACGTACTGCCAGATTCTGGAAGATAAATTCTTCAAACAGTGGTACAAGAGGATGTGGTGCTGGTCCTTCAAGAGTCACTCAAAACTTACCTGTCCATAAAGCCTATGAAAAATCAATCTTAATGTATTTCACAACACTTCAGCATGCTATTTTTATTAAGTGAGGGCCATTTTTTAGGATTTTTTACCCAAGCAAAGTCCCTGAGAACCTGACACATTGCACTTGTGGAGACTCCAGGAAGGTTGCAGTTCTGGAAAATGATTGCGCTGGAGACTAAATGGTTCCTGATGGTTTCTCACCTAATTCCTCACCTTAATTATTCATTCTTTTGCAGTTAACAAGTGTCTTTTCTTCTCCATCTGTTTTTTCTGATTCTGTTGACCCATGAGCATTTCGCTGCCCAATGGTCATGCCCTAACTTTTCAAATTGTATTATTGCATTAGTATTGCATCCTTCTCATGGGCATTTAATAATTTTTGATTTTTAATCTGAGTTAAATCTCTTTTTTTGGCTCATTTTATCTGTAAAAGAAAACCTGCCTAATAATTCGGCACACCTGAATATGAAGAGTTTTTGACTTCCAGCCTTCATGGACAATTATATATCAAAGTCAATAGTAGTTATTAAGATTGATGTGGTATGGAATTGGTAAAATGTTCTTGTAAAAAAAATATGACCAGAATATCAACTTGCCTAATAATTCAGCACACGGTGTACAAACTCAGGTGGGGGGGCATACCTTAAGATTGCCTTCAGAAATTCGTAAGAGCTGCCAGTCTGTTTCATCCCTGTGAAAGCAACATAGATAGATCACCACACACTTTATCTAGCTTAAGAGACTAGATCATTTTGTGAATACATGAATGAGACATGTGCACATGTAACTTATCAGGTAAATCCATCCATCAGTCATAGATTTTGTAGACTGCTACAGCTGCCAGAGCTGCTAGATGATCTAAATGCAAATGATCTGAAATGCATTGACTAAATGCATCTCATACACCTGCGGGACGCGTGTGAACAAAACAGAGAGCAAAACACATGCTCAACTCTACCCTCCCCACCCAAAGCCCTCTAATATACAGCAGCCCTTTAATTGCGCTGGTGTTTTCCATCAAAAAGACTAAAATGTTCCCCAAACAGACTCCATTTATCCTTCAGCAGCCCAGGATTGATGTGATATTAGCAGGGTCTGTGACCCCGTCCCGGCCAAGAACCAAAAACCTATTTGTTTTATTACATTTTAAGGAATTTTTAATACAGTCTATTAAGGCTGTCTTACAAATCTCCCACGGCTCAACCCCATCTGTGGCCTGATCAATTTTTATACTGCTGATGCGTCCCCTTCCTTCTCATTTTGCCATTGCAAAATTCATATTATATAGGATTTTCTTATGGAAAACTTGCCATAAAAATACGTTACTATATCTGCTGATGCTAACGGGAGGTCGCCATGCGAAGACGGAGAAGGCTTTGGTGAAAATAAAATTTGTTTCAGCGGTAAGCAGAACTGTTTAAATGTTATTTATTTTCATGCTCCAAAGAAAATATATTGTGAAGTGCAACATTGATTTAGAACATAACAATGTCTGCTTATGGGCGTAGAAAAGGTGGAGGCAGGGGCCGATTTATGAATCCTTTGCTCAGCTCCTTTAATTGAATTTTCCAAATCTCTCGCCACACAGAAATAATCAATACCCTCGGTCCAGGCGACAAACCTGCCTCAGAATTATTGCACTCTCTCTTTTCCCATTTTGCGCTCATCAGCAACATGTAGCGTGAAGCTCGGGACTTGGTAATGCCTGAATGAGCCAGAAAATTTACAGCCGGTCTGATTGTTTAGGAGGGATGCCCTCTCTTGAATGCTTGGGAAAAACTTTTGTCAGTTTCGCCATAAACATCTTGCTTGCCAGTTGCCCTTTCGCCCAAGGTTATGTTTTGGGAAGCCATTAGATGAAGGGGCTTCCGTTAGGGACATGGATTCAGCGGTTTGCCTGTCAAAGTTAAAATATCCTTGTGGATTTTCTCAGCTGTCTTGGCGGTATCACGCTGCCTGGTGCTCAGCTTGCTTTTACATGAGTAGTGTCATATCCTCGCCATCATATGTCATCCGCACCAGCTCCTGTATGGCTCAAGTGACACTGTGTGTTTGAGAACTCTAATAGCAATGATGTGTCTCTATGAAATCCAGGGTATTAGTGATCTGCGCCAGGACCTAATGGTGTCCCAAGAGAGCTTCAAATACAACATCTTCAACTACTTACATATGATTTATACTTATACTTAAGTATAATTTATTTAAAGCTTAATAATGCTGCTGCAAAAATAGTTCTCGGCCAGTTGTGAATGTAGAAAAATATTCAATAACCTTGTGAACACAAATTAGGGGACTTGAACTAATTTCAAGCTTTGACTTCAAAGCCGACGAAAATGTAATGAGAAAAACCTCACTGGAATGGAACATTATTTGTACAGGACATACTCTGATGCTCAGTTTGATAACTGAAGTCTGCTTACTGAAACGATCCGTATTTAGCTGCATTTCTAAGTATGTTTCAAGTAATTTGATTTCGTCACACCAATTTAATTCACAGTTCCAACACAGAAAAAGCCAGAAAAAGGCCTTTCATAACACAAATGACAGAAAATAATTTCTAAATTAAAATGTTAATACTTTATTTTTATACATAATATAATATAATATAATATATTTTAAAATGCAATTTATTCTTGTGATGGTAAACTTGAATTTTCAGCAGCCATTACTCCAGTCTTCAGTGTCACATGATCCTTTATAAATCATTTTAATATGCTGATTCAGTGATTTCTAATTATTATCATTATAATTTTAGTTCAAACTGTGATACTTTTTTCTGGATTCTTTGTTGAAGAGAAATGTAAAAAGAACGGTATTTATTTGAAAGAGAAATCTTTGTAACATTATAAATATCTAAACTGTCACTTGATTAATTTAATGCACCCTTGCTGTATAAAATACTGATTTCTTTAAAAGAAATCTTACTACCCCAAACTTTTGAACAGTAATAATATAATATAATATAATATAATATAATATAATATAATATAATATAATATAATATAATATAATATAATATAATAGCTAAAGCATCAAATTAGTCAAATCTGGACCAAATTCTACATAATGGCATCATTTTTACTGTTTTTTTATACAAAATTTGTTTATTGTAAATGTATGTTATAATGTCTTAACACAACAAAGGGTTGATTCTCTTTCTAGGGACGTAAATGTGAAAACACTCTTGTACTGCTGTTGTTGTTCTCTAAATTGATAAATTTCATGCTCCACCATGTGATCAAGATTGTGACATTCCTTTGGTGTCAAGCTACAAGCAACATATACGCAGAGGTCCTCGAGTGTGACTAATTAAAACAATTTCAGGCGACCTTATCTTAAAAACATGCTGAACTTCATCACAATCCAACCACTGAGTTGCAACAAATCACCATTGTGCGATTGAATCACAAGTGCAGCTTAGCTGGGGGCTGAATGTGTGCTTGAAATAATCTAATTAATTCTGTCCCATGAAGAGGAGTTCTGGCTTGTTTGTGTTAGGAAGATGAAATATTTTTCTTAGAAAAAGAGAAGCTTTTATTTGTGCAAAGATCGAGACAAACGTCTATGAACACGCCGCATTGACAAACCAAATCTCGTAAATGGCTATTCAGGGGTCCCATGTGACCAAGATCCAGAACTTGTGCTAGTGCTTGAAATCAATCATGACTCACGTATAAGTGGAACACAAAATGTTTTCTTTCTCTTGCTCTTTTAATGAAAGCAGTGGGGTCAAAATCATTATACTGTAATTGGAATC
Organism: Spinibarbus caldwelli; assembly: GCA_039654775.1. Lineage (NCBI taxonomy): Eukaryota > Metazoa > Chordata > Actinopteri > Cypriniformes > Cyprinidae > Spinibarbus > Spinibarbus caldwelli. The sequence continues at coordinate 20,626,177 of CM077236.1, read as the reverse complement.
AATTCTATATGGCACATAATTTATCTGTGTCAGTCTAACAAAGACTGTGTTGTGACAGGGAAACATTCAAGATTTGAAACAACTAATTGTGTACTGGTTGCTATCTGATCTGACAGAATTACTAAGACTGAATATCCACTTAAGATAAGTATTATCGTTCATGCTTTTAAATGGTAAACAAACTTTTAAATTCAATTCTGAGCATTCATTTGATTCCCAAATTCACTCACCTTGGAAATGGCCCTTGTTTGTGTCTGCTCTATGTGCACAAGATGCAATTTTAGCACCTGGAAAGCAAAGAATTCAGTTTTATGTTTCACACACAGCAAGTACTGATAGCCAATACTCTTAATAGCAAATAAATTGTTTAAACAATGTCTATAAAGCGACCTTGAGAAAGTGAATCATTTTATATCCATGCATTATGCAGTTTATGCATCACAGCAGAAAAGAGAAAGGACTCACACAGATTCTCATGTCTCTTGAGTTCAGTTTGTAGATCAGCAGGACTCATCAGCAGGAGACTCCTCAGCTCACTACTGCCCTCTACTGGCTACAAACAAACATTCATATAAGAACAATCTCGCATTATACAGTATATGGCATTTCTGTTGCAGCCTCAATAAGATGCCTTAAATGTAGCTGGTTTCACACATCAAAATGAGCTTAGCCTAGTCTATGTCTGTACCACATATTCAGAATTGAGGCACCAAATATAATCATTTAGATGAAGTGTATTAGCCAACAAATAAAGTCTCTCAATGTCTGGTGGTTCAGACCCTGATCTAGATTTAGTTTAGTGGTTTAGTTGGCCAATCTATAAACAATCATTTAGTACATACACTACAAAATGATACACTATTAGATCCACATACCACTAAAGTTTCCAGTTGTTGCCTGTATTTCATGAGGTCCTTGAATGATTTTTTCACCTTAGACCTGAGGAACTGAATTCTGAGGGGGAAAATGTATTAAAAAATGAATGAAAGACCAAATCTGAAACCAATTTGTTAACACTCTTACTTGTTTTTAATAAGGTTTCATTTGTTAACATTAATGCATTAACTAACAATGAAAAATACTTAAGAATTTACTAGTTAATGTTCGATTTCAACATTTAATAATACATTATTAAAACCAAAAGTTGTTATCTGTTAATATTATTTAATGGACCTGAGCTAACATAAATTATCTATGAACAGTTTGTTCTGTTAACAAAGATTAATAAATATGTAACGAATGCTGTTGCTCATTGTTGGTTAATTCATTAACTGACATCAACTAATGGGACCTTATTGCAAAATGTTACCAATTATCAATACAATATTTATTAATTATATATTTTTTTTTATTCTTAAACTGTACATAAGGCAAATGCCATGACAAAATATTTTAAACATATTACATTCTTGCAGAAAATTTGCTTGATAAGGACACTGAATTCTGAATTCATATTCACTAAGTCTGTGAAAAGACAAGCTGACTAAGAATAAGATATTCATTTATTTTTAATACATGTTTAAAAATATTGGAAGACATATTAAAAGGTTGGCAAAATCTTATACAAGGACCGTCGTCCAATCACACTCAAGATCTGTTCTACATTTTGCACAAGAAGTTCTCTTGGGTTTGACTCCCCAAATGAATACTTTCTTAAATGAATCATAAGCCCGCTCTCTTTATTGATGTTTTTATATATATTTAACTAGCTTCCTCTTAAATGACTGCACTATAAAATTCAAAACTAATGCTTGTCTTGATGGATCACACGGAGCTCTGTGTTAGTATGCGTTGGAAAGGAAATAGGTCTTTTCTTAAACTCTCCTTATCCAACTATTTTTAGTGCTATGTAAATCAACGAGGCTTTTGGCTGGTGATGAAACTCCCTCCATGTCCTGTCATTAAATTCTGATCAGTCATAATGGCTATCAGCCAAGTGGGACAAAGGAAATATCCAGTAATGAGGAGAAATTTCTGCTTCAGTTATACCAATGTTAGTAGCTTCATAAAAATAGACCTTAATGGCACTCTGGTTTATGTAAAATATTGAGTAAAAAGTTTAATATAGTAAGTCAACAACAGAATTAAAACATTAAAAAATTAAAGCATGAGCCAACAGCTAAGCAATAACATTATTAAAAATGATGCATGTCTTTTTATTCTCTTTTCTTTTTTCATTTGTACTTTTGTGATCTCAAATATCATTATTAAAATTACAGGAATCATCAAACATGTTTAAAAGGACATTTCTACATCCTTACCTCTCAGCATCTGTCATGGACTCTTTTGTTTGAGGGAGATTCGCTTTCTTCCCACCTGCTCTGGAATTACCTGCTGATGAAGCACTAAATGTCAGCAATTTATCAAATCAGCATGAGCAAAGATATTATTAATGGCTACAAAGACAGCTAATCTAAATGCAATATCACTGGATTACAAGAGACCCCTACTGTACAGGATTTAGGAAACAACATGACATGAGCAGGGGATTGTTTATGGTGATTACCGAAAGCGAAAAGAACACACACATTTTACTCTGTTCACAATGAAAAAATCAAAAATGAAAACTCCTGGGGGGCAAAATATATACGTTTTATAGGTCTAAGAAAATACAGTAGCTGGTGTGTGGGTTTTAGTACCTGCAGGTTTTGTCGTGGGACTCATCTGGGTTCCAGTCACAGGGGAATAGTCCCTGTTTGGTGCTCGCCTCTTAGCTGGGCTCTAAAATAGATTCATTTGAAGCATTGGTATAGATTTCTTTATGATATTTTACTTTTTATAAAGAAGTCTTTAACTTATGATTACTGACATGGTTCTGATGTCACTTTAAAGTGGGCCGAAATAATAAACATTCAAAGAATATGAAAAAGCCATTTCTGATCTGAAATCAATGGTAGGGATGCCTGGCGATGTGTTCATGATTTAATGAACTCACATTTTCTTTGTCTTGTAACTGAAGCGCTCTCTTCACACTGTATGGAAAATTAGAGTTTATTAGAGAAGTCAAAAGGTTAACATCATTATCAGCAGTTAATTGTCATTTTTGTAATTAACGCTTTAACAGTTTGGGGTTTGCTAATTTATGTGGATGATATCCATACCAGCATATGTGAATCTACAAAAAGACACCAAACGGATATTCAGGACTTTCTGTATCCATGCATTATTACATTGTACACTAGATGTAGTGTGTATTTATTCCAATTACACTTGTACAGAATATAGCAGTTGCTAGATAATATTAATATTACGTGTGACAATTCTAGCTATATTAGGTTTATCTGCGAGTTATGATACTAGTACTGTAAAAACACTAATTCATTCAAATTAAAGCATGTGTGTGACATTGAAGTATTAAATATTTCTTAGTATCTGTCTCACGTGGAGGACCTTGCACAGGTAAAATGTTAGTTATTGTATTTAACGCAGTAGTAGTACTTTGATACCTATTATTCATTATAACAGCGTAACGTATTTTGGCAGTAATGTTGAACAGTTACTTCTAGCAAATTTTTCGTAAGGATAACATGAACACAAACATATATCGTTGAAATTATAATATCTATCGCAAATGTTAATTTTGAGAAAACGTGAGCCATTTGACTCGATACACTTACGGCATTTTAAATATTTGTTTTTTTTTTCTTGTGGTGACAGGCGGGTTTGTAGTTTGGCGCGGTGCGGCAGTAATTTTAGTCCCCCGGAAACACTTATCTGGGATTCTACATACTTGTTAAAGTATTTGACAGTGTTTAACTCTATTTTATGTGAGAAATTTCACAAAGTATGGGTTAAAATGTTGTTAGAGTAACGATGGAGTTGGCTGCCAAGATTATATCACACATACACCTAATTAATAAATATTGTGTGAGGAGCACAGAAAGCAGTTGTTTCCCGCTGTCTCATTTTAACTGCGCACCGGGTTTGTTTACACACGGCAGCCATGGCAATCAGACTCGATAGTGAACAACAACACCATTCGTAAAATAGCCTCTAGCTCACTGCTCTTATCACAACATGCTTTGATATTTCGCTTGTATCTTTAATATATTTTCATAATGCAGCGCTCAGAGGAAGAGAGGTTTTATGTGAAGTGCAGGGCTGCTTATCTGTCTGTGTTCAGATCCAGTCTGGTTAATATTACTTCTAAAGATCAACTGTGCACCGGTGAGCATAATTCAACTCAACATCTTTATACCTACACGTTGCTCATAATATAAAGGCTAGATATAATTGATAATATCAATGAATGGGTGACACTTTATAACTAATTCATAATTATTTACTTCAGGAACAACGTGTTGTAGATAATGCACATTCGGATAATATAGTATACTCAACATGAATACATTAGTGAAAGAGATATATTTCAATATTTCTTCATATATTAATATTTGCTAATGACTTACAATGACTGTCCATCTTTGCTGTTTTGTCTCTCAGTTCTTCAGCAAGCAGGTAGAAATCCATCACAGAAAGCTTTAGACAAATATTGGCCCCCAGGAACCAAGAAACTGAATTTTGATGACTTTTGTGAAATACTTAAGAAAGAAAAACCTGCAGGATCAAACCAGCTTATGAGAATTTTCAAGAAATTTGATGTAAATTGTGATGGATATATCTCACACGAAGAGCTCAGCAGAATCCTTACTTCAGTAAGTGTTAAATTTCTTCCGTTCTCTCTTTACAACGTTTGCCCGCTGTTATGATCATTTCACGTTTGTATTTTGATTTGTTTGTTTTAGTTTGGTGAAAAAATGTCACCTAAGGAAGTGGATGAAATCTTTTCCTTAGCAGATGTCAACAAAGATGGGAAGTTAGACTATGCAGAGGTATGATCTCCAAGCATTTGGTTGAAAAAGGGTGGTTTGTAATGTAAATTGACAAATTATAGTATAAAATAGGTGAGTTGAATTAGCCAGCCTGCTGTTTAGTTCTGCAGGCTTCTCGAGTCTACAGCAGAGCAGTGTCAGATCGCAGCACTGAAGAAGCTTGAGGCTGATGCCAAACTGAAAAGGCAGAACTTTGGTAACCAGATAGACAACTCCCAACAGAGCTCAGAGTCCCAACCTGAGCTTCCAGCTTCAGAGACACAGCCCAGAACAGAGCTGGAAACCACACAGAGGAAAGGTATGATACTGGGTCTGCACACAGGCACTAAACATAATATTATAGTGTAATATATTAGCAATTTATATAGCTACAGAATGCTTTTGCCTTCACTCTTTACTTTGGAGTGAGGAATTTAGGGTTCAGGTTGGGTTTGGTCACTCAAAAATGAAAATTTGCTGAAAATTTACTCACCCTTGGGTCATTCAAGATGTAGATGAGTTTGTTTCTTCATCAGAACAGATTTGGAGAAATTTAGCATTGCATCACTTGCTCACCACCAGTGGATCCTCTGCAGTGAATGGGTGCCATCAGAATTAGAGTTCAAACAGGTGATAAAAGCATCACAATAATCCACGTGACTTCAGTCCATCAGTTAAAGTCTTGTGAAGTGAGAAGTTGCATGTTTGTAATAAACAAATCCATCATTAAGGCGTTTTAACTTTAAACCAGCCCTCCTGGCCATAATAAAAAATGTCCATCCCCTGTTTTCCTGTCACATCAAAATCCATGATCCACATCGACATGTTTGTTTAGAACTGTTTTGGACTGTTTTTATTTGTAAGCAGTGCTTGATCTGTGCATATTCCTCAACTGATTAAGACAAGACCACTTTTTCAATGGAGAAAGCAATATTATGGATAGAGGATTTGTGTTTTAGCAGGAAGCAATGGTTTGGAGTTAAAAAAAAAAACGCTTTTCAAGATGTTAATTGATGGACTGTTATTATCAGCTGTTTGGACTCTCATTCTGACGGCACCCATTCACTGCAGAGGATCCATTAGTGAGCAAGTGATGTAATGCTAAATTTCTACAAATCCATTCCGATAAAGAAACAAACTTATCTATATGTTGGATGGCCCGAGGGTGATTAAATTTTCAAGGGTTTTTTTTTTTTGGATGAACTGTTCCTTTAAAACGTGACAGTATAAGTCAGTTCGGGTTCAGTCAGCTCTGCTTTACGGGATGGATTTCACATTTGGTTGTACAAAAACGCAAACAAACACACAATTCTGTTTCCATTCCTCACACTGCAGTCTATTATATAGTAAGTAATGATCAAGCTATTGATCTCCCCTCATGTGTGATGAAAAATCATTTGGATTTGTGCCATAATGTGAACTCAATAGAGGGTTTGTATAGGGAGGAGCCTTTAAAACCTTTTGATTAAGGCAGCCATTTGTCATTATTATGAGTAAGTGCAGGACTAGTGATAATTTGCTTTTGCTTTCTGGTGTTCAGTTTTAAACATTATTTTAAAATGTGCAGTTTCTTTATCTACATTGTTCATTTTCTTTTTTGGAATTCTAAGCGATACAGCTGTTGTAATGAAGATAGTTTCTATTTTTGCATATGACAGACAGTCGCTCGTCATCCAGACCATCATCAGCTCGCAGTCGTCGGTCATCTTTATCCACGGCCATCACCATGAGCGCTGGCAGCACTAAGAGTAGCAGACTGGTGGAGCCCAAATCTCTACAGGTACCAGCTCATTGTGGGAGTGCTGGTTTCTTTTGGACTTTGCTTAAAATCTCTCTGATAGAACTCTTAAGAAAAGAGGTTAAGGTTGGGATAAGAGTACACAATCAAAATATCATTCAAATAGGTTTAAAATTAAACAACTGCTGTAAAAATCACAACTAGGAATAGCTGAGCTAAACAAGTAAGTTTTAATCAGGCAGTACCTTAAAATGTGCTGTAACTGGCTTAGCTTTGCATTAATATATTATACTGCTAAATTAAAAATGCTAAAATAAAAGTAGCATGTTTTTAATTAATTAAATGTTATAATAAATTGTATTAAAAAAAAAATCATTTTTCTGACTGAGACCCATTCCTAAAAAGTCAGCCTAAAAATAGAATAAAACAAAGTAAAAAATAAAATAAAATAATAATTTAATAAATAAAATATCATTACTTTAAAATAAAATCAAATAATGAAAAGGCTGAGTAATAATGGAATGACCAATTAAGGAATAAATTGTTACGCACCCATGTAACAATCACAAGCTTCCTATCTAGGAACTTCTGTTTTGCCTACAAACTAAACTTTATCTAAACTCAAGTGCCTTAAGGGCAGCTATACATTTGCTGTGTTTTTGTAGTATCGAAGCCTTTTGGTAGCAAATTTTCACCTGGTCGATATGAGTGCAGCTCTGCTATTGATCTCCTTCCCTTTGTTTGCACTCTTTTTGACTTTAACCTCAGCTGGTTTGCTTTACCACAGAAAAATAATGACCAAACTCGTCAAAGCAAAGAGATTGGAAAAAACTAGATGCTCTTGGGTGAAGAAAGTTCTATCGCCTTAGTTCCAGCCTATTGTATTACCTGAGCCAGGAGCTTGATAATTGGGTGTAGGGATTGGAAAGGGTCAGGTTGTGTGTTTTTATGGTGGCTCGCGGTCGGTGTGTGAGACTTTAAATTACGGAGGTTTCTGGGAGGTGACAGGGCAGTGTATTAGTCCAGCCGAGTGACCCATCTCCTTGGGACACTACATCAGGGCCTTTTAAAGTAGACACTTGCCTCGGGCGCTTTTCTTCATTTTGATTCGGGGTGGACAAACCACCCAAGTGTTATGATTTGATCCTTAACACGTTTCACAACCCAGCATAAATTCTGGGAGGAAATTGCTTTTGTTGAAGAAGTGTCATTTCGGGAACATGTTTTTAGCACTCGGAAAAGAAGCATAAACCAATTCTAAACATTAAAAGGCCTCTGTGGCACCTGAGGACAAGGTTTATTTCCCAAAACTACTCTCTGATGGGTCAGAAAGGAGGCTGTTTGACTCAGATTTTTTGATTACTTGATGATTTAGAGTATATTTGCTGTAACATTTTAGCTGGACCTAAACAACAGCAGTTAAAAGAGCAAAAAGACTTACTTTAGACAAGAATTTATGGGTTTCCTCAGGCCTTTTTACTTTTAATTACATTATTAGGGCTTATATTATGAATTTCAATGGTCAGTATTGAAATTTAGGCTTATTCACTTATTATTTACATACTAAAATAAATATTTGACAGTTTTTTTCCACCCTGGCCTTTGATTGCTTTTGTTTTAGCAAAGATGTTACAATAGTGCCACCCTGTGGTTGCATCTTCAACTTCTTCCAAAAATATTTCTTGCTGGAATTATGATACTGCAGTTGTTTAATGTTTCTACTGTGTTGTACCTTTAACACTTATTTAACCAGGATTGGCATCACACTCTTATGAGAGGTTGTTTTTATCTGGAGGAAGATGGAACGATTGTTTCTCTTCAGTATCGCCTGGTTATACCAGAGACTACCAGCGTCTACCTCACCATACGTCCCCTCAACCTTAGCCCGATTCCTGGTAAATATATTATACATGGTTTTAAAGACTGAAGTTACAGATTTTTAATTATTCAAAGTATCCAATTAGGCAGATTATTGAATTTTGTAGTAGTATTTTGACTGTATGTATATGCCACAGAGAAGCCTTCCCCGTGGATGTGTGTGGACACAGCTCTCTATGTGGTGACGGGGAATGAGACCAAAGAAGATTCGAATTTGGTTTGCTTGACTGAGTTAAGGGATAAGGAGGTTGGTAAATGTGTCCATTTCTATCTTAATATAATAGTATTTATATTATTGAATCATAATGCCTGCTTGTATGTAAAGTATGTTGACATATTCTCTTTTCAGCAAGTAACTTTTCCATTTGATTTTTAATAATTTTATCTTTTTATATATTTTAATTGTTAATAAAGCATTCCACCTCAAGCTAAATGAATAAATATTAATGGATGTGTAGATATAATTATGCATTCAGAAAGGTAACAGGGTTGGTTTGTAATGCTGATGTTTCAGCAGATATACTACACATGTACTCTTTTACAAAATCATGGTAACAGTGTTAACATTATAAAAGCATCCTACTGACAAATATAACAAATCATAAAATAAAGTGATAAATAAGAGAAGCCTTGTCCACAGAGTTTATTTCCTGAATGCAAGGCGACATCATTATGACAATATTCGAAAACAGAAAAATATGACAGTGTCAGGGTTGACTCTTAGGTACAACTGTAATTTTTAAAAAAAAAATATGTTATGTCAGCTAACATCGGAAAAATAAACATAGAGTATAAAGACAAAAGGCTTTCTCTTTCTATATGTGATATGTTTAGAAAGAAATATCTAACTATATCTAGATCTATATTTATTTATATTAATATACAGTAAATGTTTGCATCAGCTATTCATTGTTAAAGACATTTTTTACATTAATTCAATATGAGGGACACAAATGTCATTTTATAGAATAACCCAAGAGTTATGTAGGAAATCTCTCTCTCTCTCTCTCTCTCTCTCTATGTGTGTATATATATATATATATATATATATATATATATATATATATATATGTATATAATGTACACACACTCACATATAAAATACAAGTGTATATATTAGTATATACAATGTATAAATACTAATATATCAAAATACTAAATTGAGAACTGCATCAAGGCGAAACAAAAGTCGACATGAAATGCTGCCTCATTGGAATTGCAATCAAATTATTACATTTTATAACAGTATGTTTGTCCTGTGTGATTGATGAACAGAGGTTTCTGTGGAGAGGAGAGCTCAGCGCCGGCTCATATCTGCTCTTGCCCTTCACCACTGGCTGCAGATTGATGAAGAGGACGAGGAAAACTTCCACTAAACCTGCTCAGCTAGTCAACCGCACCCAGTCTGGAGAGCTGGAGCTAACCAAAGAGTTTAAGTTAGTCAATTCTAATCTTAAAAATTAAAAAAAATTTGACTGAATAAATGTTTGATTACTGAATTTAGGTTATTTTAGGTATCTATGATAACATTATACTGAATTTATCCAAAGACGTTGTACTGTTTTGTTCCACAGGGCAGCATTGTCTGACATCTTTGAAGTGATTGATTTGGATGGCAGTGGTCTGCTGAGCCTTGAGGAGTACAACTTCTTTGAACAGAGAACCAGTGGAGAGAAATGTGATGAGGATTCCTGGGCCATCTGCAAAGGTCCTTATACAAACACACTGTAAATGAAACAGACACATAACACTGCCCCACATCATATTTTTTAAATGAAATCCAATCCTTGTTTCTTACAAATTTTGGGATGCTAATTCCAAAAATAGTCCCTGTTTTGCTCTAGTATGTCACACTTTCTTACAAAATACGATGTGCGTTTTCTAGCATAGGTAGTAAAGTAAAGAAGTCTTGTATTATGCCTTAATCACCAGAAAAACTGCCACAAAGACTTGATTCCTCTTGCCAAGTTTTAACTATTTGTTCAAATCACAACCGATTTTCACATGTATGAAATTATGTTAGAATTATGGCCAGTGATATAATAAAATGCAAACATTTCCCAGATGATTTCTGCTACATCTGTGGGAGTTTAACTACTTCCAAACAGCTACAAAAAATGACAGATTTTGTGGGAAAAATGCTTATTTATTTATAAATTTGTGCTTATGTACAGTTCTTTGACATTAAATGGTGTATTTGAACTTATTTTTGATGCAATTGAAGCATTATTGACAAGTAAATATCTTTGGTTGTTGTGATAGAGTCTTCAGTAATGTTTTATTTATTTTAAAATAAAAATTTTGCCTCCAGATCATGAACAAGTAATATCCAATCTTGTCTAATAATATGCATTTCTATAACAGTATTTGCTCTCCTATAGAGAACTTTGACACAAAGAAAAATGAGTTAACTAGACAAGGCTTCCTGGAGCTCAACCTGATGGAAGCGAATGATCGTGAGGGAGACCCCAGAGATTTGTGGCTCACCCTGGAGGCCATGGGATACAACCACAGTTTGGAGATGGTGGAGGTACAAAGGTCTTTGAGATTAACTTTTAATTACAACTAATAAAAAACCGAAGGTGTTTTTGCAAGGGTTTGGGGAACATGTCCTTTATTTCTAAATGGAATAATTTTTTGTGTAACTAACTTGTAGCCAGTGTAATCAGAACATGCTGTGCTAATGTGTGTGTACATTTTTCTTTTTCCTACCAGGCCTGTCCGTTTGTCATTGAAGTCTACTGTGAGGATGCTAAGGCAACTCTTCAGGCAGTTCATTTGGATTCTGGGACCAAGATGTTGAATTCTGCTGTACAGAGGTCTATCACGTCAAAAGCAGAGGCCAGATCTCTCAAAGGTCATGAGAATGTCTTGATTTATACATACAAAGGAGAGAGCAGAATTTCATCAGTCATTGCCAATAAGGTATGTTGATTATTGTTTTATGTTTGATTGTTTTATTTTAAAAATGCCTGTGTAGGCCTCACTTTTGCACCTCTGGTACTTAACATTCACTGGGAATAATTTTTAATTTTCCACAAAGTAACTGGAATGCTTTATAGAAAGGAACCCTGGCCATGAGTAGAATTTCAATGTCCTGATTTGCCATTATATAGGCAAAGTCAGCTGAAAGACCATTCCAACAGATAGAAGGGAATTAGATCTGCTAAGAGGACTTGAGATTTTGCCATAGTCAGTGGAAATAATGATCTGAAATATACACTAATATTTGGGGTTGGTAAGATTTTTTTTATGTTTTTAAAGAAGACTCTCGTGCTCACTAAGGCTGCTTTTATTTGATCAAAAATACAGTAAAAACAGTAATATTGTTACAATTTTTACAATAATTAATCTCTATTTTTATATAATTTAAAATGTCTGTTATTCCTGTGATGGCAAAGCTGAATTTTCAGCATCGATTGCTCCGGTCTTCAATGTCACATGATCCTTCAGAAAACATTCTAATATGATGATATTCTGCTCAAGAAACATTTCTTATTAATATCAATGTTGAAAATGGCTGTGCTGCTTAATATTTTTGTGAAAACCGTGATCATTTTTTTCAGTATTTTTTGATGAATAAAAAGTTCAAAAGAACAGCATGTTTTTGAAATAGAATTTTTTTTTAGCAATTTAATGCATAATTCCTGAATAAAAGTACTTTTTCTTTCAAACATATTTTTTTTACTGATCCCAAATTTTAGAATGTTAGTGTTCACATTTCCTATGGCATTGTTGTTAACGAATGATTATAAAACGTAATGTAATGTTTTGTTTTCACCTATTTTTCCTGTCACTTTCGATGCCGTAGTCCAATCAGAAGGTGACGTTGCACATCAACAATGAACAAAGCAAGAACTGTGTGAGCAGCAGGGGCATGAGTGTGTTTGCTGTAGAGGTTCCTGCTAGGACTAAAATGGTGAGATACACCATTTTCACTCACAAACAGAGACCAGTTTCTTCTGTAGATGCAGGATGAGGTGCATTTCATGCTCTATTTCCCATTCTAAATTAGAACTTATAAAAGAAATCAACTAGAGCGAGGCTAGTTGCACATGACAGACAATCAGATTTACACTTATGATGAATATCTTTAACAATTGTGCCCTGTTTTGGTCTCTGTTCAGGTATGTCAGCATGTCATGGCTTTAAATGATCAACAGGAGTGGACTTACAACTGCATTGAGACCATCATACCAAGTTTGTAAATGTCTCAGTAACGGTAGGAACTTATTATGAGACAACAAATAATGCAGTGCTTGTAAAATACATCATTTATTTAGCTACAATGACCATTGTAAACATGTTTTATAATAGCTTTCAAAAGTGATCGTGTTTGTTTGTTTGTTTGTTTTTGCTGTTTCTGTAAGCATTATTAATGTTATTACAGTTACATTCATGATATTCATGTCATGTTTTATTGTAAATAAAGCAGTTGTTTTCAATTGTTATTGTGATTATAGTTAGTAAATTATTTTTAATTTATTTGTTTATTTAAATTATAACAATGATTTTAAAGTTTACACAATGATTTAATGTCTTGGTAACACTTTACAATAAGGTGTCATTTGTTAACATTAGTTAATGTATTAACTAATATTAACAAACAATGAACAATACATTTATTACACTATTTATTAATCTTTGTTAATGTTAGTTAGTAAAAATAGAGTTGTTCATTGTTTGTTCATGTTAACAGTGCATTAGCTAATGTTAACAAGCACAACTCGTGATTTTAATAATGCATTAGTAAATGCTGAAATTAACATTAACCAAGATTAATAAATGCTGTAGAAGTATTGTTCATTCTTAGTTCATGTTAACTAATGTAGTTAACTAATGTGAACTAATGAACCTTATTGTAAAGTTACCAATATATTTTCTGTGGACAGTTTGTTTGGAAGAATGTATTTTATTTAATTTTTTTTTATCTATTTATTTTTTATTTTATTTTTTTTTTTTTTTTGCACATTCACCCCAGTCCATAATGTGAGATAACCAATCACATTACATGTCATATCAGTTTGGTTTCCTATTAAACAATTCCTATGTAACAATTTAACATAAACAATATAAATACAATAATTTAGTTTTAAGCACTAGTCTGCCATTAAGCTAGTGGGCAAACATACAATCCAAATTCCAGAGTGTTATACACACAGACCTAAATTTTATTCTCCCTTGACCTTTAGCACCACATGTAGGTTTAAGCTTCTATTTATAACTTTCAGTCAATTATTTTGCCCTTTGACTTTCACTACTGTAACTGTAGAACAAGACACTAAAGGTCACATGACATGTGAGGAGTATTTAAACTACATTCATTTGCTCTCCATCTCTCTCAGCAACAAAGTAAACTTCTCTTCAAACTTTAGATTCAATATGTAGCCTATGTATTTAGTTTTGTTAGAGATTTTTGTATAACAATCTTTTATCCAAAATGTGACACCCACATCTGTTTCTCTTGCACTGGAGACACTGTTCCAGCTTGACTTTTAACCTGTATTTTTTAAAGAAACCTGCTATATCATGACAACATGCGAACCTTGCATCATTGTAAACTTTGTTCTGCTTTGAATGAATTCTGGGTGAAACTTGATGCAATAGACCAAGAGCGCCAGCTTTCCCAACATGTACGTTCATAGGGCCCCTAAATGTTCTCCCATAAGACCATTAGGTGCTTACGTGCACAACTAAAAGCCTTAAATGTTCATATTGATAGAAATATTGAGATTCAGTGCAGATATAATAAAGATGAATCACTCGATCTGCAACCACTCTGATGTTCAAATATTGTTTGTTATATATATATATATATATATATATATATATATATATATATATATATATATATATATATATGGCTGAACTGTCTCTTTAAATGGGCGTGTCCGTTTAAGCGGTGAAAGGCCAATGTGTGAGTAGAGAAGCTACGTGGTGAACACACACATCCCGCTGGACACCCGGATAGTGACAGACACTGACCGCTGCTGCAACATGGTGAAAATTACTGTTATTAAGACCAAACCGTACACCGACCAAAAACCCGGAACCAGCGGTTTGAGAAAGAGGGTGACTGTATTCCAGCAGAACCAGCATTATGCGGAGAATTTCATCCAGAGTATCATTTCCACCATTGACCCTGCTCAGAGGCAGGAGGGCACCCTGGTAGTGGGAGGAGATGGACGCTTCTTCATGAAAGACGCTATTCAGCTGATCATCCAGATTGCTGCAGCTAATGGGGTTAGTATTGGCCGAATTCGACGCTTAAGTTAATTGCATGCAGAAGTAACGTGTAGCAAAACTTATTTCCTTAAATAGGAAGGGGTGGCTCTGTCTAGTCATGACACATTCAAGTTCATTGCAAAAGAAGTTACTTAAGTTGCAACTGTGCTCTGCCATGCATGCTTTCAAACTCCATGAAATAAACAGGAATTACTTATCATAGCGTTTCCAGATACATTGCATACACATTTATAAACGTTACATAATAATTCTCGCTGGGGAATAATCTTGTCCACATTATTCATGATTGTTCAATTCTTAAACGACTCGTTCATATAAGTCGGATCTTTTCAATGAATCGGTTTGCAAAATCTTTTTGAACCATTCATTGACAAATCGAGCGATTTGAACGCGAGTCGGACTGAAATTTGACTTAATAACACTCATGTTAATGAAACCGAATCAACAAAAACTCAACAATAAGCACTATAACTTCATTTGTTTTATGGCGGGGATGAATGCATGACGTAAATTAATCGCAGAAACTTTTTTTCTGATTCTTTAAATCAAGCTGTTCAAAAGAACCGATTCGCTGAAATGATTCGGACTTGATGTAAACGAGCTCCGTGGTCTTTCAAGCTGAACTGTTTTTTTGAGACACCTTTGACATTTCACGCTCTGCCAAAAGCAGGACCCGTTGCGTCTTGACAACCACCCGTCTCATCATGTTGCAGAGCGCTTTTAATTTAGAAAGTAAAAGCTTGAAGGGGCGTTTTGTAAGGGTGTGAGGATTGCTTTAACAGGCAGTCTTGTGGCAGCGACCGTGATGGAGGAGGCGTGCCTGCAGTCACGTCCCTAGTCTGCACGGCATCAGTGCTGTATTAAATTAAATCTGTACAGAACGCAGTGTTTGCATCTCCTTTCTTAAGTACTAGATCTTATTTCTTTATGAATATGCACTAGCCATGTCCTATCGATTGCAATGCAGTTGCAGTGTTGTGTAACAGTCCATAGCATACAGGTGCATCTCAATAAATTAGAATGTCATGGAAAAGTTCATTTATTTCAGTAATTCAACTCAAATTGTGAAACTCGTGTATTAAATAAATTCAATGCACACAGACTGAAGTAGTTTAAGTCTTTGGTTCTTTTAATTGTGATGATTTTGGCTCACATTTAACAAAAACAAAAACACACCTGTATGTGTGTCCTATAAGTCACAAAGATACATCAATAGGGTTGATGTGATGTAAACATTGTACTGGATGGCAAAGTCAGGTTGTTGTCTCTTATGGTTCAGATTTTATGAAACAGTGTATTTCTTAACTTACTCTTCAACATGAGTTTTTTTTTTTTTTTTTCTTCTTTTATCATGAGTTGATCATCACTTGTCTCGTCCATGATGTCTTAGATTGGCAGGCTGGTCATTGGTCAGAATGGGATTATGTCAACACCTGCTGTTTCCTGTGTGATCCGAAAAATCAAAGCCGTCGGGGGGATCATCCTGACAGCCAGTCACAACCCTGGCGGCCCCAATGGAGACTTCGGCATCAAGTTCAACATATCTAGTGGAGGTTAGAGATGCATGCATGAATTAGTAATTAGTAATGAAGTATTAAAGACTGTATTGAAATGGAATTCAGTTTGTCTGGTTTGTCTTTCCCAGGTCCTGCACCAGAGGGCATCACAGACAAAATCTTTCAGATCAGCAAGAGCCTCCAGGAATATCACATCTGCCCTGAGCTCAAGGTGGACCTCTCAACCATTGGGAAGCAGACCTTTGAGGTTGACACGTTCAAGCCCTTTACTGGTACCATTTTTGAGTTTTACTATTTGCCAGTTACATAAAATCATTTTTTTAGTTCATATTTGATTAATGTGTCTACAGTATAGTTAACAGTCTTGTGACTTTCACAGTTGAAATTGTGGACTCAGTGGAATCCTATGCAGAGATGCTGAGAGATATCTTTGATTTTGCTGCTCTGAAAGTATTGCTCTCAGGACCTAATCATATCAATGTACGGCTCGATGCAATGCACGGAGGTATGAATTTTATTCCCCCCCAAAACATCAAAAACATGCATAAGTTCTCTGCAGAAACTGCAGAGTTATATAAAGCAACTGAAAACTACCTCTTTCTGTGTTCTTCACACTAGTTGTGGGTCCCTATGTAAAAAAGATTGTGTGTGAAGAGCTTGGTTCGCCTGCAAACTCTGCTGTTAACTGTGTCCCCTCTGAGGACTTTGGGGGACACCATCCCGACCCTAACTTAACATATGCTGCTGACCTGGTCAGCGCTATGAAGGGAGGTGAATATGACTTCGGAGCAGCTTTTGATGGTGACGGCGTAAGTCTATTAGTTTATAACCATATACGCTGCTGTTCAAAAGTTTGGGGTTACTCAGTTTTTTAAATATTTTTAAAAGAATTCTCTTCTGCTCACCAAGACTGCATTTATTTGATTAAAAATACAGTGAAAACAGTAATATTGTGAAATAATTTTACAATTTAAACTAGTAATGCTTTTCTATTTTAATATCTTTTAAAATTTATTTTTTCCTGTGATGGCTAAGCTGAATATTCAGTAGCCATCACTCCGGTCGGTCTTCAATGTCACATGATTCTTCAGAAATCATTCTAATATGCTGATTTGGTGATCAATAAACATTTCTTCTTCTTCTTTTTCTTTTTCTTCTTCTTCTTGTCCTCCTCCTTTCTGAATATTATTAATTGTTCTGCTTAATATTTATGTGGAAACTTTTTATTAGATTTTTTCAGGATGCTTTGATGAATAGAAAGTTCAAAAGAACAGTATTTATTTAAAATGTTAGTATTTTATAACATTATAAATGTCTTTACTGTAAGTTTTGATCAATGTAATGCATCCTTGCTGAATAAAAGGGTTAAAAAACTGCTCCCAAACTTTTCAACAGTAGTTGTGCTTTTAATTCTTCAATTAAAATCAACCAGAAGTCAAAACCTCATCATCATATTTCCCATCTTGCTGTTCTCTTTGCAGGATCGTAACATGGTTCTGGGTAAGCATGGATTCTTTGTAAACCCCTCAGATTCTGTGGCAGTCATCGGTGCCAACATTACATCCATCCCTTATTTCCAGAAGACTGGCGTGAAGGGTCTAGCTCGCAGTATGCCCACCAGTGGGGCTTTAGACAGGTATGATCATCTAAGCTCACTTATATTTTATGATTTAGCCCTATGTTTAACCATCTCAATAAGTGTAATAAGTACGTACCACACGCCATAGTATCTCATAAACTTTAGTTTAGAGCAATATATTGTTTGTTTTTGTCATACAGTGTAGCCAAAGCTTTGAAGATGCCGCTTTATGAGACTCCCACAGGCTGGAAATTCTTTGGAAACTTGATGGATGCTGGCAAGTTATCCCTCTGTGGTGAAGAAAGCTTTGGTACTGGTGAGTATGAAACCATTGATGTTATTCGGTCAAATAGGATATTTTAACTCAATATTAACCTGCTTAAAAGTTTTATGCTGAAAAGCTTTCGTTTTGAGGTATTTAAATTAGTGGGTAAATACTTAGAAAATCAATATTTTAAACATATACATGCATCAGTCAAACCAAAAATTATTCAGACACCAGCTTTTTTATATTTTTTTTACTAGTGGGTGCAGGACACTGTAGTTCATAAATGTAAGTGAGGATAGCAAAATAAAGTGAACTGTGACATATTATACCCAAAAATTCTACATACAGTGGACTACCAGTAAAATCTGAGATCAAAAATTATTCAGACACTTTGACCTGACCACTTTGACCTGTTTTGCTTAAGTGTTTTTTTTTTTCTTTAATTACTAATGCAACCTTTTTACTCCACACACTGAACAAAATTAAGCATTGCTTGGTAGCTGGTTGACCTAAATTGTCATTATCTAATTGTGTACTTAAATTTAACAGCTGAATAATTTTTGGTTGATTGTAATCCATTACATACCTTTCTATCAAAGTTATTTGACATTATCAAGATGAATTTGTTCTGACACAGTTTAACTCCGAGTTCTTATATAGCAAATAAACTGTGATATAATGTGAGAAATGTTGAAGGTGTCTGAATAAACTTTGTTTCGATATAGTGCTGCTTGAAAGTTTGTGAACCCTTTAGAATTGTCTATATTTCTGCATAAATATGACCCAAAACATCATCATATTTTCATGTAAGTCCTGAAAGTAGACAAAGAGAACCATATCAAACAAGTGAGAGAAAAATATTTTCTTTGTCATTTATTTATTGAGAAAAATGATCCAGTGTTACATATCTGTGTGTTGCAAAAGTATGTGAATCTTTGCTTTCAGTATCTGGTGTGACCCCCTTTTGCTGCAGTAACTGAAGGTAAAGTTTCTTGTAAATGATGATCAGTCCTGCACAATAACATGTAGGAGTTTTAGCTCATTCCTTAGTGCAGAACCAGTTAAACTCTGTGATGTGTGGTGGTTGCCACTCACAGATATGCAATATTGGATCATTTTCCTGAGTAAATAAATGACAAATATATATATATATATATATATATATATATATATATATATATATATATATATATATATATATATATATATATATATATATTTGTCTAATTTTTTTGATTGGGTTCTCTTTGTCTACTTTCAGGACTTGTGCAAAAATCTGATTATGTTTTGGGTCATATTTATGCAGAAATATAGAAAATTCTAAAGGGTTCACAAACTTTCCAGCAGCACTGTGTATGTAAAAGCATAGTGACTAAAACGTTTGAAGATGCTGAATATTTTGAGGTAGTACACTGTAAAAAAGGGGAAAAAAAATGTGATGTCATACAGAGATTTGTCCTTTTAAAAGGGACTGTACTTTTACTGTTTTCACCGTAAGTTGTGTAATTAATAATTTTGACACAAAACCATACATTTTACAGTGTTTTACTGTATAAAAAAAAAAAGACAAATGTGTCGTTAAACCGTTTAGTTTCTCACCATGTAAGGTAACATAGTTACGTTTTTACTATAGTATTTGTACTTTTTATCTGTAAAAAAATACAAATATTTTTAAAGTTTATATTAAAGGGATAGTTCACCCAAAAATTAAAATTCTGTCATTAATTATTCACCTCATGTCATTCCAAACCCGAAAGACCTTTGTTCATCTTCGGAACACAAATTAAGGTATTTTTGATGAAATACGAGAGCTTTTTGTGTGCAAAGAAAACTAAAATAAGGACTTTATTCAACAATTATTCTCTTATGAAGTTAATAAATACGTTTGTATTTCACCACCACTTACATTATGTTTTCATAGTAAGTCAAGCTCTTTCCTCTCAAAATATAAAAGAAAGCTTGATTTCTCATGAGACAATCTTTTAAAGTCCTGTTTTTTGGTAGGTTCTGATCACATCCGGGAGAAGGATGGTCTGTGGGCAGTTCTTGCATGGCTCTCAATTCTGGCCACTCGCAAGCAGAGCGTAGAGGATATCATGAAAGACCACTGGCAGAAGTTTGGAAGGAACTTCTTCACAAGGTAACCGCAATAAAGTGACATGCTGATCTCTGTAGCTTGACTGTCCTCTGCTGGTAGACTTGTGGAAGTCACCAGACCTTGTCCCAAATCTGTTTCAGGTATGACTATGAAGAGGTGGACTCAGATGCTGCGAATAAGATGATTGATCACTTACAGAAGACTATGTCTGATAAAGCCTTTGTAGGGCAGAAGTTCTCCTCGGGGGATAAAACATATCAAGTGGAGAAGGCTGATAACTTTGAATACACAGACCCTGTCGATGGCAGTGTTTCAAAAGGACAGGTGAGTCAGGTGTACACAAAACTATAATAATAATATAACATAATATAATTAAACATAAATGATTAATGATCATATGGTCAACCCATTGCATAATTACTTTTTTAATTAGCTCTCCTGTAGATTTCAGGTCACATTGATGTTCTGATGTGCATTTGTTCATATCTATAATTAGAACTAGAATTAGGTAGAATTATATATTTCTATAATATTTATTATAGTTTATTTACTAAAAAGAAAAATATTTGATCAAAAATACATTGTGATAATTTTGTATTACCACTTATTTAAAGAGCTATTTCTTTCTTTATGTAATTCATTCCTGTGACGGCAAAGCTGAATTTTCAGCAGATGTTACTCCAGTCTTCACATGATCATTCTAATCATTATAATATGGGATTCTTATTATAATCAACATTTTTTTTTTATTTTCTTTCATTCATTTATCTGAAATAAAAATTTGTTCATTTTTTTAAATAGTCATAAATTTCAATACCATTATTTAGAAATCAGCTGTTTCTACTCATATATAATAAAATATTTTATATATTTACATTTATTTTATCCCTTTTTATGACTGCTGATTGTCCGTTCTTTTAAACATCAAATATTAAAATGACATTGATATGTAGATATTCGTTGATATGATTTCTCTGATGAAATTACTGATGTTCTGCATTACTGTTGTTGAAAGAATAGCCTCATCATGACCTTTGTGTTTGAAATAATAGCTCATGATCATCAAATACCATCCAAACGAACAGTCTTGGAAACGTTCAAGCTAAACACCTTTCTCAATTTCATAGAAATTTGTGCATGCTTTCCAAAACACAGTATGTTGGCCATCATCCCTGTTTCCTGTCTTCATGGTTTGTTAGGGTTTGAGGATCATCTTCTCTGATGGCTCGCGTATCATCTTCCGTCTCAGCGGGACAGGCAGTGCCGGGGCAACCATCAGGCTTTACATTGACAGCTATGAGAAAGACCCCCAGAAAATTTATCAGGACCCACAGGTAAACTGGTCAAAAGTTACTTTTTTCCAAAGTATGTTCTCCCACCACATATACTTTTACATTATTTATATATATATATATATATTATATTATATTATATTATATTATAATATAATATAATATAATTTTATTTAAATTTTATTTTATTTTATTTTTATAATTTTATGTATTTATTTGTTTATTATTTTTTTTAAGTAAATCTGTTGTAGCTGTAGCAGTAATCAATTTTGACATGCTCATCCCTGCACATATGGTTAAAGATCCAATTCACTCAATTTTATCTGCTCAAACTGGATCACAAGAGTATTAATCTGTCTTAAAGAATCAACCTCAGACACGATTAGAATTGAGCTGAGATGACGTTTTAGTTCCAGCAGTTCTTTTCATCTTGAGTTTTGAGGCTTCAATTACTTCAAAACACTAAATTTGCACCATCCGTTTTCATTTAGTCTAAATCAAAGTCCCTATTGTATTTCTCTCATTTTGTGATTCCCTAATTGTACACTTGTAACATTTCCACCCTCTTTAACATTATTAACATTGTCTCAACTGTTGTGAACAGGTCATGCTGGCTCCTCTGGTAGACATTGCCTTGAGGATCTCTCAGCTTCAGGAAAAGACGGGCCGCACTGCTCCAACCGTGATCACATAATTACCCTAGAGCCCATATTCACCTGATCCAGCCCAGACTAACCCTCACTGTACGCAGCAATGCCTTACTTTATCATTATTGCCATCAGCTTCATACCCCAGTCATTACGTGTTCAGTGTGTCCTCAAGAAAGTGTCACATTTCTAGTGTTCCACATGCACAATCAAAGATCTATATCCATTATAAATAGAGAGAGTATAAAATAAAGTCTATAAAATGAATGGCTTGTTGTGATTTGTTAAGGAAGTCATGCTTTTTTCATGCACTTTGATTTGTCATTGGGACTAAAGCGTTTAACTTTTCTCTGTGTCTGCCAGCTCTATCATATTTGGATTCTAAAAACAACAGCTATGTTTTATTCATATGCACAGTCTGTCTTTCATTTGAGGTTGAAAGTAGTAACTATTACGCTACAGTGTGTTATTAGTGGATAAAGAATCCTAAAGGCAGGAAACCTGCATAAAATATATTCTGCCTTTAAATTAGCACCACAAATAGCACAAGTATCTTTCAATGGGAGTTGACACTTAAAAGCTCAGATTACTATGATTTAAATTATTTTTTAAAGAGTCTTCTGTATAACCTAAATATGGGTGATGGCATCTGTTCAAAATAAAAGCCTTTAACAAAGAATTATTACCGGTTGGGTCGCTGAAAAAAATCATCTCACAGATAAAAACTTTAACTTAAAAAGTTAAATATATTCTTTATGTTTTTGGACACTGAGACTTTTGACATTTGACAATATGTTGCCTCAGGCATTTTTATAAAACTGTGTCCAAATACATGGTTGCATGCATGATAAACAAGACATTATACAGTATTCTGTGTCAGAGTTTGTTTACAATGGTCTACCAACACAATATATGCCTACCAAAACGTCACGAGTATATAAATTAAAATCTGGGACTTGTTTATTTTTTTTTAAACTTAAAGGGTAGTTCACCTAAAAAATAAATTCTGTCATATACTCACCCTCAATTTGTTCTAAACCTGTATGAGTTGTTTTTTTTTTGTTTTGTTTTTGTTTTGTTTTTTTGTTTTTTTGTTTGTTGGACACAGAAGAAGATATTTTGAAGAATGTTGTTAACCATACAGTTGACGGTAGCCATTGACTTCCACAGCATGGAAAAATAATATGGAAGCAGGGCTTAAAGTTCTCCGGCACCGTGCCGGATCTCCGGCGTGCAGCGTTTGGCTGCGGAAAAAAAATAATCCTACATTTAAAAAAAACATAAATAAATAAATTTAAAAAAAACTTGTTTATCATTTTCGAGTCCATGAGTTCGCCTACCAATGGTGTGAGAGGAGCACAGCTTTCACTCTCAACCAAATTAACATTACTAGCCAATCAGAATGTTCTGCTCTTATAAACACGAGACGCGCATAATGGTATCCAATCGCAGAGTGGCAGCCCTGATGAATGGAGAAGCATGACACGTTAAAAAAGCTGCGAGGCGCAATGGTCAAAGATGTCCATCTAGCGCATATTTACATAGAAAAACTAATTAAAAAGCAGCGGAGCTTTGTAAACGGCTCAGAGTAATCATGTCTAGGGCTGTGACAGTGGCAGATTTTTACCACCGCGGTGGTAATGGACCAACTACCGCCGGTGGAGCGGTGTTGTGATATTAATATATATAAAATTTTGAAACGCAAAAAAAAAAAAAAATAAATGAGGCTCGATCATCTATTAACAAACGTGTTTATTTTAGCACTTCCATCAGTGAACATGTAGCCTGCAAATCACTAAAATAAATATCCAATAAATAATAGTTAAATAGGAAAGTAGCCTTAAATAAGAAAGCTAAATATACCCTGTCTACCGGACGCGAGCGGTGCGGCGCGACAAGATAAAATTCAATAGAACTCATTATAATCAGTGATGCAGTCTACACTGGATGCGACATGACAAATCCCACATAATAAACTGCCTCGTCCTATTTATTACATACTGATAAAGTTCAAATGTCCTGTGTAGACAGACTCAACCTGTCTGGTTGCGACGCGGCGTGACACCTGTCGTGTCCGGTTTAGACACGGTTCACTGTTCCGCCACCAAACAAGCGGGCGTGTTAAATCCGTTCTGCACGCGCTCTCTGTGGAATGGGAATCGCGGAGTATGTTGCCACATTTCATGTTATCATCTACCGCTGTCTCGTTTGTATTTGGCCAGTCTGGAGAAAGCCTCACCGATACCAACCTGACCAGTTTGCGATCACGTGAACTTGGAGACACTTGTACAAACGCGGATGGTTGACATGAATGGAGATGGCTCCAGATCGGCGATGTAGTATTTGGTTTCCCAACAAGGTCCATTGCTCAGCATCAAATAAATTTTCTGAATGCAGAATAAACTGTATTTTCCTGCGCTCAAATGTGCCAATCTAAAGGAAACGCCATGTATGGCGTTTGAGGTAATTTGTGATTAGCATAGACTTTTTCAATTGTTACTGTTATTACACTTGTATACAAACTTTGCACTATGCTTGTTATAGAGTCTGTGACGTCATGTGCACTACCGCCGGTGGCAGTAGACAACGTGACGTGGTTGTCACGGCGACCGTCACAGCCCTAATCATGTCATCTCCATAAGAACGATATGATTGCCAGAACAAATTTACCGGGATTTTTGAAAAGGTCCTGTTCACACATGATCTTTTAATGAGAACTTTCTGGTAATTTACCAGTAAAGACTGTATGTGTGAAAGGGGCTAAACTCTTCCTCTGCATATGCTGTGAATTTGAATTGCTTAATGTTCATTTGGGAAAACAGTGTGCATTCTCACTAGATTTGTAACGTAAATCATTTATAAACCTTTGCCAACACAGGAGAATACATCAACCTATTTCTAAATATGCTATTTATTGTACATCGTGATATTAAAATAAAAGTGTTTGAATTTGCATGTAGCCAAATATAAAAATTTAATGGATTTAAATGTCGTTTAATCACACTGTAAAGTGAAACAGGCCGTTGGCGCCCTCTGCATGTATTTGTTATAATACATAATGTACTTCAGTTGGTTATGTTCATATTATGTATAGGCATATTACATGATGTATTTTAACAGTGGTGTTCAATAAAACCATGTAATTACTTGGTTTTGATATTTTATTTGAGGCAATTATTATTGCCTCATCATTAGTTTATATATAAATAGTTGTACTAAAGCCTGGTTTTCACTTAGGTTTGTTTGTGTTACTAAAACATATCAGATTACTCGATTGTCAAAATAATCAGTAGATTAATTGATTACCAAAATAATCATTAGTTACAGCCCTAGATTAGTTAAAATATTTTAAAATACAACTGCATTGTTTTACTTTTTGTAATTAAAAGACAAATATTTTGTCATTGAAAATTTCTTTAAAATAATATTAAAATATTGTCTCTTTATAGTGAACCAAGTATCTATATTTTGTCTCATCTTATGAGCTAAGTGTATTGTCACTCCCCTAGTGTCAATAAGCGGTGATATAGCTCATCATTTTCCAAGTGTATGATACAGCATTCATTCTTCAGGTCAACCAAATATTCATGAAAAAAATCAGTTTGAATAAGAAAAGCAATAACTTTGCCATAGTATCCTTTCAAATGTTAAAGTTGCCACAGTCATGTGTTGCCATTACCCCCCCCCCAAACAGAAAAAATTCAGGCTCAGGATTTTTTTTTTGCTTTAACCCCTGTGGAAGCCATTGACTACCATCAACTGTTTGGTTACCAATATTCTCCAAAATATCTTTCTTTGTGTTCAACAGAAGAACGAAGCCCATACAGGTTTGAAACAAGTGGGAGTGAGTATATGATGACAGAAGTTTTTAGGGAGGTGATGAAAAATTTCAAGGAAAAGTTATGACAAAATGAATAAATCTTAAGAATCTGCCCTATTTCTATTTCTAGGTCACTAATCAAACAATCAGGTTTGTGACACTGAGCATGTTAAATCAGTTAAAGAGGTCAGAATAATTAAAGGCCAGAGCCTGTATTCACAAAACATTTTATCTTACAACTAAGAGTTCTCTACTGAGACAAACTTTTACTAAGGAATAGAGAGAAGTCTTAAGTAAAGAGTAAGGACGGGGCTGACCTTGTTGCTATAGATGATGTAAGTATGCTTACTAACTATGCACACAGTGATTGACTGATAGGGGAGGGGAGGGGTCTCTGTCAGAGATTTATTCATAGAAATATTGTAGAGTGTGGTATTATGTTGCCATATTCAAATAAAGGTTTAAAAATAAAAGTGTTAATTGCTATATTCAAATAAAGATTTCAAAATGCAGGCTGTGTCACTAAAACGTAAATGTAAACAATTAGTGGATATGCATATAAACAGCCTTTTAATTAACAGAGTGGAATAATCATGGCTGATAGTAAGACATGCAAAAGTAAAAGAAAACCAAACTGGACGCAAGACAGCTGTTACTTCTTGCCCAACTTGTTAATGAAAACAAGGATATAATCGAAGGAAAATTTGGATTTGGGATAACTTCCAAAACCAAATAATGTTAAAAAATATGTGTGCAAATAAATGCAGTGTGTTTGTAAAAAGTTTACATTCTGAGGCAGGTTGCTGGCAACAGCCATTTTAGGATAGTTTGTGGCTTGGTCTTAGTGACTTAGGAGTCCTCTTCACTACTCCTAACATTTCACAGATTTAGGAGGTAGTTTTAGCACTAAAACGCTTTGTGAAATACTCTTGGAGCAAAAATTTAGGACTCCTAAATTTAAGACTGACACGCCCATTATTTTTAAGATTTTTTCCTAAATCGGCAAGTTATGAGCTACTTTTATCCTTAAGATGTTTTGTGAATACGGGCCCAGATTTTCTTGCTTCCATTGAAGCACGTGATACCTTTTGAACATATATGAAATCATATATGCTATATTTGGATATAATTTATTATTCAAAACATTGTTTAAGTATTTTCATTAGTGGTCTCAAATGTATGTATGGACCCACTGTATATATAATGCCTTCATGAACTGATGTGTTGTCATCATAAACTCCCAGTCAGTCTATTTGGTTTGAAATTTCCTTCAATTTAGTTAATATGGGACATGGAAAATCAGGTGCACATACCTGAGAACAGAAACCTCTTTATTTTGAAAAATATATATAGGCCTATATTTAAAAAAAAAAAAAAAAAAAAAAAAATGTAGCAGCCTATTTGAAACCGGCATACACACATATACCCATATGATCAAAACATTTCCCCAGTCTTTGTCAGAAATGACCTCAACTTTATTAAAACCCATTTATTAGTACCTGTCAGGACACCCATCAAACATCTGCTCTCAAATGGTTTCCCGCTTGTGCTCTGGATGAATAAATAGGTGGGACATTTTTCAGAACAGGTTTGCACATTGTAGAAGCCCCCCTATGTTGACATAGCAAGATACAAAGAACGTCCTGCCTAGAAAGTAATGGTTTGCAGGTTTTATTTTCATTGGATGTCATTACATGAGGTAATGGCAGTAACAGAGTGTATTTAGCTGTCAGGTTATTATATTTTGAAGTCCTCTTTTAATCTCTTTATATTCAACCACAGCATCTTTATTTAATCTAGAGGTTTAAAGAGATCTAAAGCCTTCAGAAAAGGTCACTAACACAATGATTATAGCCATATATTTAAAAAGACGAGATCTTGTCAAATAAAACAAAAATGCAACCAATGCATATACCTTTAATATTCTGGAAATCCTTAGTTAGGATTATTTTATTTTAAAGTTATTTTACCCCTTTCAATATCTGCTTTGCTTTTATCTTTTACATTTTAAATTATATAACATTAAAGACACTTTAAAGCATACTTAAAATTAATTGTACTTCACATTTTTAGAGATATGGAGCTAGTACACAATCAAAGGTGCATTTTTAAAAGAAGTCTCTTATACTCACCAAGGTTGCATTTATTTGATTAAAAATACAGTAATATTGTGAAATTTTCTATTTGTAATATATTTAAAATGTAATTTATATTGATGGCAAAGCTACTCCAGTACTCTATTCTTCAGTGTCACATTATCATTTAGAAATCATTATTTCTTCATACATATATACATATAAAGTATGTGTGTGCGTGCGTGTGTGTGTGTTCTTGTTTATGCTACATTGTGGGGACCAAATGTCCCCACAAGGATAGCAAAACCTGAAATTTTTAACATTGTGGGGATTGGCCTGTGGTCCCCATGAGGGAAAAAAAAAATGAAAATAGTAAATGATGTTTATCTGAAAGTGTAACAATGCAAACAGGTTTTCTGTTAGGGGTAGGTTTAGGGTTAGGGTTGAGTTAAGGGATAGAAAATATCGTTTGGTCAGTATAAAAGTAATAGAAGTCTATGGAAAGTCCCCACAATTCACAGAAACCTAACGCGTGCGTGTGTGTGTGTGTGTGTGTGTGTGTGTGTGTGTGTGTGTGTGTTTGTGTTTGTGTACAGGTTTATATATCCTGGCGGGGACTTAAACCTGAATACACACAGACTCATGTGGGCTCGTGTGACGGTGGGGACCTAAATTGAGGTCCCCATGGGTACAAAAGCTTATAAATCGAACAGAAAGAGTTTTTTTTTTTTTTTTTTTTTTAAGAAATTAAAAATGCACAAAGTTTCCTGTAAGGGGTAGGTTTAGGTGTAGGATTGGTGTAGGGCAATAGAAAATACGGTTTGTACAGTATAAAAACCATTACGCCTATGGAGAGTCCCTACAAGGATAGCCGACCAGACACTGTCTGTGTGTGTGTGTGTGTGTGTGTGTGTGTGTGTGCGTGTGCATGAGTAGCATTTACCTCATGTAACAGTTTAGTTTTCATCTGGAGTAGCATATTTCCGTTGCTTGTTTTCCAACACGTGGGTTAGAAAAAGCAAATTTGCAACTGGGAAACTGCAGAGAAAGAATCTATTTGTTTTTCCAAGTTCACACAGTTCCCCATGCACAGTTTACTCAATGAAAACAAACCTACATCAAGTTTTCATTCCAGTTATTTACTGGATGTTGCATGACAGATTAAACCAAGGAACTCTAAATATTCCTAAATATTAGCTCACACAGTGTGGCGTGTTGGTCTTTTCTGCATTCTTCTCCCCTCTGTTATCCAGAGTGTGCAATGCTATGATATCAATTACCATAAGAATCTAATAACACAGAAGACAGAGAGAGAGAGATAAGCTCTTGACCTAACAACAACCGTTTATTGCTCCATATTGTTTATTTTATTGGGCCTAGGTTAAAGCCTTATGGAATGTGCTGAGATGCAATCGTTGTCAGCAGGTCATGTGGGTGAAGATCAGCATGATCGAGTTTGAGCAATCATTCCTAAAGCCAGGCAAAATAAATACAGCAACAGGGTCATGCTGGCACTCTTTGCATCTTTCATTTTCCTTTCGGAACCCTCCACCCCACTTCTTGCTGAAACACACACACATGTTTGAATAATATCTATGCTGTCTAATTCTTGCTGACCCTACTTCCATATGATCAAACATGACCCCTTGAACCAAATGCAACTGCTATCAGAGGCTAAAAGACTGGAAAACTTTAATGAGAGACCACCCAGCCACTCAAAGACTTCAAATAAGTCCTCTCTATGTGCCCCTTCGCTATCATACCACATGAGTTTTGTGAATATCACCTTTCCTTGCTGCTCTTTTTGCCTTGGCTTGTTAGTAGCACAAATGTAGATGCAGTCACAAGTTGTTAGTATGCACATTGATTCTGTGTCATTCTTGGACTCTGATCAAGGATTAGTTTCAAAGGGCTTATTTTGAGCTAAATGTAAATGATCTAATAGACTTCATTTACAGATCTTCATGAGAATGAGGTCATCGTCACAGCATATCTCGAACTCCAATCAAAAATGTCTCGGCAGGCACACATCATCAGATGTGTTACCAGAAATGATGTCACCAGCAATGCCCTTATTTGGGTAGAACAAATGCATGTCAACACATGCATCATCTCTTTGAAAATCTACGTCTTTATTATTAGTCTTAAGATGCCTGACATTTAAGAGTGTCCACAATAAAGAAAAAGATTAAGAAAAGAAGTGCTATTCACAGTGGTTTCAACGAATTCTGAAACACTTGTATACCGTTTTCAAGAAAAGTTAGTTAGAAGTTAGAAAAGTTAATTTTAATTTTGAAATTAATGCTCATCATCGTATACTGTGTGTTTAAGCCACCGTATGTATGAATTACATTTTTAATTTTTTAATTCATTAATTTTTTAAAATAGGTAATAGGACAGAAATATAAGTATCATGTAACTCTAAAAAAAAAAAGAAAAAGAATGTTACATAAAAAGATAGAATACAAGTAACTTCAATTCAGTTTTTGGACAGTAGGAAGCTCAGTAGTAGCTTCTCGTTTGTAATTCAAGTGGTTTTATTCCCATTAGCTACAAACCCTAGTAACTCCAGAGATTACTTCATTTAGGGTTCAGAACAGAAGGTCCATTCTGAATAGATCCACTGTGTGTGGAGAACGGCCAAGGGGATGGACCTTCAAAGTGGCCCGCATAACCCTCAATCCCCCTGCTCATTACAATTAGATGAGTTTCGCCGTGCATAGTTGCAATTTTAATAATCTTATTTTACTTTGGGAAAATAAAACAGATAGACATCGGAAAGAAAAACAGCCCCATGTCACAAATATTTCAACTGCTTTGTTGCTCAGCAGATAATGGTTTCCAAATGTTTAATATTAGATGCAATCACACTGAAGAAAAGGTACAGCTTTTCTTTGAAAACTGAGACGCTTGACTGTAGAGAGAAAAAAAAAAATCTTAGCTTGGACAAAATGATCCTGTTGCTTTATGAATCTTCACAGCATTTCTATGCAATTGCATGCTCACAGTAATGTGTTTGATATCTTAACATTAGTTTCCATTCCTTCATAATTCATTCCACCAAAAAGCTCTCATGAAAGCAGCAGGGACAGCCCTCCCTCCATCCCCACTAATCAGCATCTCCTCCCAGCATGTGAGCTCATATTAGAGTCTGCAGGAGTGTGACTTTAACTGGGCTTTGATCGCAGCCTGCCGTTTGTGTGCGTCAGAGAGCCAACGTCACTGGAGGAAATGAGGGATGAACTCTGGGTCTGGAGAGTCAACCCAGCCCATCACTTCAAAAGAGGAATGTCATACTCTTCTTGTCCTCCACTGATATAACATAAATGAACAGAAACAGGTCAGGATGCAAGACCTCTGGCTTGTAAAATTGCTACCATTCTCTGTCTGGACTTCATAGACCTGAAACAGCAGCACGCTGATTCTGGATATTAGCTGACAGTTGTGAACCTTCAAAAGTTAAAAGATAGGCATATACTGTAAACTAACATGAACAAACTACCATATTGTTTCTTTAAGGATCTTTATCTACCCCTGACCATTAAAAATACAATTTAATTTTTTTTTTTTTTTATACAACCTCTTTATTAGATATCACTACATGAAAGGCTGTTTGATTTTTGTTTGTAATTATTATTATTATTATTATTATTATTATTATTACAGTTTATATTGTTATTTTAAACAAAGAAGAATGCAGATATTCTAGATCTCAGGACAACAGTCTGCTCTTTTATAATAAACACTCTGGAAAAATATAGATTTGTTTATCATGTAGGTATTGTTAATAGTTATTTATATTATTAATGTTAATATTAAAATATTATACATTTATTTATATCATTAATACATTATTACTTTATTTATTAAAATGATTAACATGAAACAAAATATGAATATTCCTATTAATAGTTATCTTGTGTTAGTAATTAATTCCAATTTACTTTATTTACAAATGTACATCCTTTTATGTATTTACAACATTATAAAATATACTTCATTACAAAAAAAAAAAAAAAAAATGTTTTTAGAAGACCCTGAGTGTCCTTTATTGATTTTTTTTCTGTGGCCTTATTTATTTATTTATTTATTTACTAGGGATTGTTTTTAAATACAATAATTGACTTTATTTTTTATTTTTTATTATTATTATTATTTTTTTTTTTTTTTTTTGTCTGTTGCAACAGAAATTAGCTAATGCAACAAAATTCTTAAATGGAAAATAATTCATTTGTGTTGAATTGTAAAATAACCTTAGGTTGTAACATTGTATTTCTATTTCCCAGCATGCTTTTCTAAGCTTTTGTAGACTGATGGAGTAAATGCTGAAATATTTTGTGTGTTTTTGAGCAAAAGGGTATTGTTATTGCCCAATGTTATTAAAGACTGTGATTCAGAGAGGTTTCTTATGCTGTAATTTTGGGGGCTACCACCGTGACAAAGAATAGAGTTGAACAGGCATTTTGGGACTAAATAAATTACGCGTGAAATTGAGTTAAAAAATAAAATAGTTTCCATATATTGTACTAGTGATTAATTTTCTTATGTGTGTTTTCTATTAACACCGTTCTTTTATTAACAAAAAATTTAATGCTAACGTACTGCTGCTACCTAGTAGGTTACTGAGTTAATTATTTTTTTATTAAGTAACTTTTTATTAAGCTTCCCGCTACACAAAATATAGGTTACTGTTTAATTAAATGTTAAGAAAGCTCATTTCCAAGTGTCCACAAATGAATTACATTTAAACCCAAGATTTTTTTCCCCCTAACAGTCCTGTATTGAAACAGCAGGTAGCGCCAAACACACAGTTAAGCAGCACATGTCCTGAGACTTTGTGGGAACTTGTTGAGAGAACTGAAGAAAGTCAAACTCCAAACAGGAGCGAGAGAAGCAGAGAGCAGAGGACCATCCGCCTACAACATTACACCTCTGCGGACATCCGAGGCTTAGTAAAGTCCAGAAGAGCTCTGCATTCTCCAGCTATAGCCCTGACCTGAGAGAAGAGCTTGCGGTGGATGTAAGAGCGCTCAGAGGCAGAAGAAATGAGCAGAGCAACAGTGAAAGAGCCGCACGGATGCCAGCGCTACTTCACACTGATCACCGTGTTGCTTGTAATCAGCTGCGGTAGGTGATCAAACTCATGCATTTACACTACTGTGTTTATAATTACAGAATTATTTTTAATTAAACCGAGCCTCATCTGTAGAGTTCACAGCAAACACTGAGCAATCGAAAATATTTATGTTATTATTAGAAATAATTTAAGGAAACATGTCTCAGATTACAGTCCAATGCCAATGTATAACATAAAAGTGTAATATTAAGTAAATTAATTAATTTTTATTTGTATATGTGCTGTAATGTGTAGACTGTTATGTGAGGTGGCATTTTATTTAAATATGTCATTTTACTCAAACAACTAGTTAGAGGTGTCATTTCATTCACTAGTCCTCAGGTTGTTTTATTTACCTGTTGACTCATGTTGCCAAAGGGCTATCTAAACAGTTTTTGTGTCATTGGAATGACAATAGAGCTCTTAAAGTGCACTGATTGAGAGAATAACAGTCTTAAGCTCTCAGCTGGAGTCTCTTTGTAGGGTCTGAGCTGCTTCATTTGCCTTAGAATAGCACTTTGACATAAGATAGCATCCAATTATACTAAGCAAAGGGCTTAAAAAGGTACATTAACTTCGATGAGCTTTTCATTATTTCCTAGTTTACAAGGATGAGACATGAGTAGAAATACCAAAGACCAACTTGAATGTAGTTGTACACTTTTTAGCAGCTCTTTATTTTAGAGCAGTGATTTTTTTCCTGTTCCTCGGGACCCACTGCTCTGCACATTTTGCATGTCTCCCTTATCTGACACACTCATTTGAGTTCATGGAGCTCTTTCCTAATGAGCTGATGATCTGAATCAGGTGTGTAAATTAGGGTGACATGCAAAATGTGCAGAGCTGTGGGTCCCCAGGAACAAGTTTGAAAACCAATGTTTTAGAGTGTTTGTTACATGAGTGGATGTTACTATTATTGATTACTGCAGTAGGTAAAACAATAGCAGTATGTAAGTACAGACAGCTTGCAAAATAAGCTTGGAGTGCATGTAGTTTGAAATTATAAGTGTACTCGTAAATACACTGCAACATGGACACTATAAAATAGGCTAACCGGGTTTAGTTTCTGGTCATTTTATAATAATAATATATATATATTTTTTAATATTAATGAGCATACATTATACATGTTACATATACATACATACATACATACATACATACGTGTATGTATATATATATATAAGCAAACTAACAGTTAAGCGTGTGAAGTGTGAAATGCTTATCAGATTTCAACCTAAGCATGAATTATTTCAACTAAAAATATTTCAGCTGAATTGTCAGATTAAGTTACATTATACTACAGTATATCGGCAGGTTTGAACAATTTTACTGACTAAGCAACAACCTGCTAGCAAATGAAGTAATATATCATTTTTACTCTGACTTCAATGTTAGTCCATGACATGCAAAGCTTTCTGCATTGAGTTGTCAGAGGGGAATTTTAACAATTGCTCCTCATTTATAACTTAAAGCACTGACTAAGACCATTGGTGCTGTGGTTTGGATGGATTTCTTTCCAGATTCCCGCTTTGTTCGTTGTGTGCCGGGATGTCTGTACTTTAGGATGGGAGACATGGACTCCATTTTATGTTTTGGCTCAGAGTTAGTTTGACCTTTTTATCTGATGGATGAGCTTTTTGTCAATATGTGGCTTACTTCACCTTGTCGATATAAATGCAATAGTGTTTTCCCATCTGTTCTAGATAGTATCCCTGGATATTTTGTCACAAAATTTAAAACTTTTCAGATGGAGTTTTATAGACACTACGCTACATATATATGTCGTATTTTTGAGAGCGGTGGGCAAAATGGAAACAGACGGCTTCCGTTATCCAGTCTTTGGTTTTAATAATAGTTGGTAGATTATAAATCACTGGGGTGGAACTCTATCAGTGCATTATACTGCCAAACTGGATGTTGACACAAAAGCCACTTTGCCTCCAAGAAAAGCCTACGAGGGAGGATTTGACTTGTCGTAGTAAAATTCATTGGTTTAATCTGGTCTTCAAGTGTACAGTACAGTTACTCAAGCATCAAAGCTCCCGTCTTAAAAAAAAAAAAAAAATTATAGATGTTGAAGGAATGCTCATTCAGCCACATGTTCTAACTTTGTGAAAGCCACGCAACTCTTGTGAACTGTTTTCTTTTTGTTGGTATGACTTTATAAATCTGTATTTAATGTCAGTTGCTTGTGTATATTATATCACAAGTTGTATTTTTTTTTTCTGCTCTTTCTGCAGAGTTATAAATCTTTATATCTGAGGTGTCAACCACGAGAAGTTACTGTGCATTTTATCTTTTATTACTAAATACTGAAAGTTGGCTGGATTAAAAAACTTGGCTTGTCTTGTTTAATAAACAGAATGTAGGGAGAAATATATAGCCTACCAGCAGTTTTAACACTTTGATTAATTGCTCTCTATTACCCTATCTTTTGTGTAAGTCTTCTGTCAGAGCTGGATGTTTAGGTCTTGGATATGAGCTTAGAGAATGATCTGTGTATTTTCACTTGTCTTTAGTGATGGTGTGATTCAAGCTCTTAGTCCGTGTCTCTCTGTTTGGGTTTGTGGTGGAGTAACTGGCAGAGTTTATAGCCATTCAGTTTCATTATCCAGCTTCAGTGAGATCAGTGATATTGAACATCATTATAAACTTATATGTTTTTGCAACCTGGTTTTTTTAAACGTTGTTGCATTGGTTTTTGTTTTTTTTTTGACATTGTAAAAATCTTTCATGATATATGCCTTTATTTTGTTTTATTTTATTTTATATTATTTTATTCATAACCCAAAATGGATGGAAAATCAATATCTTGTAATCTTGATAAATGTATGGAGGGACATCAAAGTAATGTAGAATATTGTTATAGTCTAGGTGGCAGTTTGCTGTACTTAACTCAATTATATATATCTATATAATTGGACAAATATCATCTTTTTCTCATTTATTTATTGTTTTCGTGGTGATTGTATGGCATGTTTAAAAAATACAAATTCCATTTTATTATTTTTCATTATCCAAAGTGAATGCCAGCATATGGAACAATATCATATTTATTTAATCTTGTCAGTATTTAGTAATCTTTATCTTTATATGGCTTGTGGCAGCATATTGTTTTGGGTTACATTTAGAGAAGTCTTACCCACCTTGTCCTTTGCCTTTTTGGCCTGAAAAATGCTAATGGTAATATACATCACAGGCCAAAAGGTCTGCAGTGAATATAATAGGAAATGAGCTGCCATGACTATCTAAGTGATCAGCCGTCTGCCAACACTTATCAAATAATTACTTTCCCTTGCCTGCCCAATGTAATGTGTCAGGATACGCTACATTTCACAATTTAGAGGGCATGATGAAACATGGCTTTTTAATTTTAGCTGTAAATGTGTCGGAAAGTAAAGCTCTAAAGCCTGTTTACATTGTATTAAGAACTCAACTAACCCTCAATGCATAAAGACTGGCAAATTTCTTGCCGCCCACAGTTGGGCTTTTGTACCTGTCACACTCCCAGTGAGCTCATAAATACCTAACCTTTACTGCCTGTTCAGTCGGAGATTGATATTTGCTTTAAAGATGAAAATATATGTGCAAAGTATCAGTCATCTGGGAGATTTCTCTTTTCCTTCTCACAGTGCTGGTCTTAACAGCGTCAGGTTTCTATCTCTGAGGAGAGCTTTGTACATTCATAATTCGGTCTCGCTGTCAGTCTTGGAACATTTTTTTTGCCTAAATAATGTGGCCTAGTAGTCAAAATCTGGCTCTGAAATTGCAGTAGTACATTGAGTGATGGAAGTGGATGTTACTAAGCTTGGCTTACTTTGAAAAACATTGTTTAGGTGTTGAAAATGCTGCTATACTCATGCACCCACATACTAATTGCCGATTAAGCCATTTGTAAAGGATTCTTTGGCAGTGGCTTCCCTATGAGGTTTCAGTCTAAACTGGTTTTTGTTCATTTATGCATGTTTTTTTTTTTATTTATTTATTTTTTTTCCAAATGCTGGTTCTTTGCTACACTGTACCTTGACTTGAACACTGAGGAACAGTTGACAGTTTTCACAAAGTGTGATAGACAGTTCAGCCTTGGCATGAGTTCTGATGTTTACCCATGCTGTTCCAAATGGAACGAGAAAGGCATAAAGGATTAAAATTGGAGCTCCAAAATGTCCCACTCTCACTTCACCCTCACATCACAGTATGGAACATTTCTTAAAATGTCTGTTTTATTTAGTTTTTTTAGTTTTTTTTTTTTTATTTGAATGTTTCAATTAAAATCCAACTTGGTCCCTTTAAACCGACGGTCTTGTATTTGGCCTTATATCTGGAATTGCAGTTGTTTTTTGGAAGTTAAAATAAGCCATTTGTGTCTTCAGAGAGATCTATTGACACCAGCTGGCCTTCGGGATTTCTTTGAGCAGAGGTGATCATGATGATCTGTAGAACCCAGACATGCCGTCGGGTGTTTGCTTGTATTTAGTATTTATATGCAGACATTATTTTACACAAGTGTTTTGTCTGACCCGCACAGACTGTGGATTTTTGACTTTGCTGAAATGATTGAATACTTCTTGCACCGTTAGTGGCCCAAGTGGGAGAAGTGTCAGGCTAACTACATTTTCAGTACATGCAATGTGTACATGTGTGTTTATATGTGTATGTACACGCTGGGAGTGTTAAAATTATGCAATCCACATCTCAGGAAATTAAATTTTATGGGTGTTAGACACTGCACAATGTTAGCATAACATGTCCCTATTGCAGCATTCAGTTGATAGGCGGAATATTAATTTTGGATTTATTTGTAATATTCATACATGCCTAAATCTTTTGGCATTCTTTCTATAATCAAATTAAATTCATTGGCCTGCTCTTTAGGAGATCCAGTAAGCTTTAAGTATGTTTTGATTGCTTTTGATTCATTGTTTTTTTGGTAATTGTAAGTAGCTAAAAAAACATAGATCCTGTAAGTAAAAAACGTTCAAGACTGTGATGATTAGCTCTGTTAAAGTGATTTACGTTTAACAAGCTGACTTCAACCACAATAATGCTCCAAATGTGAAATAAAAAGAATCAGAAACATCCTCGCTGACTTGTTTTGAGAGTCCCACTCTTTTCATAAACCTCTTTTTTAGGAAATATTGTGTTAAAATAACATTATCTGCTGACAGCAACTCTTGAGCATTTTGAATTGTTGTTGCAGTTGAGGATTAGGATACCCGGAGTGAAGCCTCTCAGCTTTTATGGACATTTACCCACAAGCTGCAGTCAAACAAAGAGCTTTTAAACAGCTGTTTGTTTGTTTAGGCTCTGTTTTTTTGTATGCTTGTCAATGCCAGTGGGTTACAGTTAAACACAAGTCACTGTTTGTCCTGTTACTTCAGGACAAAAGCCAAAGGACTATTAAATTTTGGTAGGCTTTGTTAGAGGCCAGCAGAGAAAATCTGAGGTGTTGAAATGAAGGATTGTAGCTCTATGAGGTACATTTACTAAAAACAAAATAATATTCAAGTTCAAAAAAAAAAAAAAAAAAATATTTAAAAAGTTTTGAAACAGCTGATGTTTCAAATGAAATTTAATTGTTTTTAATTGAAATAGATGATTGTTGAATCATCAGTTGATGAATGGAGTAGTTAATTATTGCTATATCGAAATGCTATATAGGTCATTCTGTTTCAAATCAACCAAATTTCGGGAACTTTCTTGGCTCAGATTTTTGATTTTGTTAATATTTTTTTCCTGTAGAAAGACAAACATAAATAGTGATGAAAGCTAAAATATTAAATGTCACAGATGTATATTTACTGAGTGATCTGCTATTTTGTAGAGGGGGGTGAAAATAACAAATTTCAACTGAGATTTGGAGCCAGTTTACAGGGGTGTAAAAAGACCTACCTGTAATAGACCTACAATCATCTGTGTAAAAATAACGTAATGATGCTGCCAGCTTTCTAAAGTCATTTTTAAACCCCTGTAAATTGGCTCAAATTTGTCATTTTGACCCCCCTCTACAAAATAGTGAATTACTCAATAAATACCAACCTGGTCTCATGGCATAAACGTACCTGGGGGAATTTTTAGCGAGACCGTTTTTAACGTACCTTACTGCACGTTTCGCCGCAGTTTCAAAGAGAAATGTCCACTGAGTGGCGCTAAAACACGGGTTCAATACGTAAACCCTGGCACGTTTTTATTACGTTGATATAGGTACGTATTGCTGTGTTTTTATTATGTTGTTTCAGGTACGTATTGCTGTGTTTTCATTACGTTGTTTCAGGTACATATTGCGGCGCTTCAAAATTCAAATATCCGGGGACCGTCGCTAAAAATGAATGCTCTATCGTGTTGGAAATGTGCCCTACACCAAACCCAACCCTAAACCTACCCGATGGTGTTGACAAATGCAAAACTGATATAAAAACGCATTTGTTAATGCAACCATGCTATTTGAACTTCCTTATATGCAGATTTGAACTGTTTTGTCGAACCGTAGTTACACAGGATTCGAACCGGAGCTCCTCACATCTCAAGTACGTCTCCGTACTCTGTGAGCTACCGAACATACCGTCTGTGAAAACCCATAGATATGAAGCTGGATATGTGATGCTAACGTTCAAAAGCATCAGTTTTCAAATCTCCCAGCATATTAATATTGTTTTGAAGTCATAAAATGATATTCTTCAAGTAATTGTGCGAAAATTACGCTTTATTAATCGAAACTCTGTAAATTTGTGTGAAAAGGAATAAAAGTCCTTTACTTTTACTGCCTCTAGTGTTCATTTCTTTTGGAAACTGCAGTGATATGTGCTTATTGGTACGTATTTCGCATCTTGCTAAAAAGTGCCCCCAGGTACGTTTATGCCATGAGACCAGGTAGGTAAATACACATCTGTGACATTTTGGCTTTCATCACTATATATGTTTGTCTTTCTACAGAATAAATATCTGCAAAATCCAAAATTTGACATGGAATGACCCATATCATACCACAGTCACATGCACACACACAAAACATAAAACTGGGGTACAGGAAAACTCCCTCTAGTTGTCTTTATTTCTATCAATATTCAATAAAATCTACATATTTTGTCAATTGGAAACATATAAAAATGGCATTTTCTTAAGAGGGGCCGTTAGCCCAGTTGCTGGCTTTGTGTATTCCTCCATTCCCTCCACATTTCTTTTTCCTTCGGTTCAGTTGTTGTCTCTTTCCTTTTCACTCATTTATGCAGGCAGCTAACAGTCATTTAGCTCTCTTACTCTGTGGCAAAGCAGAAATGACTTACCCGACCACACCGACCATGGAATCCTGAAATAAAAAGCTTCATTTCCCTAATGCTTTGTGATTGGTGGCCAAACAGGCCACAGGGGCCTGTGAGACCTCTGCCCAGCTATGCGTACACAGAACAAACACTATGAAGCCTTTGCTGTCTTAACTGCTCTCAAAGTCTGACCCCAAAGATCTGTCACTCACCCTCAACCAGATATCTTCAGCAAGTCTTGATAATGCTAAGGCTGAAGGGATTATCCATCACCTCTGACTATTACTTTACTTTATGTAATTTCCTCAACAATGACAAGCACTGACCATAGTCTCCCACAAACTAGAGTGTACTGTAGCCTACATGTATCTTTCATGTTTATGAAATACAGCATTGCTCATGTGGCTCCGCTGTGTGTTTGCCCGTGGCAGAGAGGAATCTCATCAAGGCTCACTTAGTTGGAAATTTTGTTCAGCAGGAATGTCTTCTCCAGTCCCAGTGGAATATTTCAGAGGCGGATCAAAATCTTAAATGGCGTTGAGGGGAAAATTGAGTTTACCTGTTTGAACTAGCTCTTTCAGATTTCCACGTTAACAGTTATTTCATTTCATTTTGGATGATTTTCAACACCAGCACTACTTTATAGCATTTTCTACATTTTGAGGCAAAGACCAAAATTATGTTCAGCTTTTGGAAACTCTGTTTCTCTGTGACATGGACATTATTCAAGTTAGATGCTATATTTAACTTTATGCAAATGAAAAAGGGATAGATGGGATATATTATATGGTAGCGGAGTGTGCGGCCAAAGAAAAGACATCAACAACAAAAAACTTAATTCTAAATGTTTTGATGCGAGACTTTTATTTTAAAAGACGTGCATGAAAGCTGTCGACACTTCTGTCAGATGCAGTTTAAGTAAAGAGTGCCTAAGAAAAACGCGCTGTCCCGATTCAGTATCAGCAGTCAGTGTCATTATTCTGTCGTTATTTTCGTAAGAAAGTCTCTCACCTCAGAAAAGTGAACTATCCTGTCCTACCAGATGTTATACAGTTTTCGTAGCACGCGCGAACGCGGCGCCGCTAAACAACGAGCATGCAACACGGAAAAATAAAAATATATCACCGATAAATCACATAACTGGTACTGCATGTGTTAGCTGGGAAGGATTTGCATGAATATATGATATTCATTCTATTCAGGAGCTCCACGTTTCTTTATCAGTTCATGTTAGTATTGTTGTATATTCACCATGGTAACTGTTGTTTCAATAACCCAAAAATGGCATGTTATTTTCACTTTGTGTCATTTTGTATATGTTTAAATTACTGTAGTGGCGCATACCAACTTAATTGTATTAACAAAAACTAGTTTGGGACTGCTATTTAATAGCCTTACCTTATAAGCTGTTTATTCAGTATTACAGTAATATATATATTATACACATACATATATATACAGTATCTCACAAAAGTGAGTACACCCCTCACATTTCAGCAACTATTTTATTATAACTTCTCAAGGGACGATACTATAAAAATGAAACTTGGATTTATTTTAGAGTAGTCAATGTGCAACATGTATAGCAGTGTAGATATACTGTCCTCTGAAAATAACTCAACATACAGCCATTATTGTCAAAATAGCTGGCAACAAAAGTGAGTACACCCTAAGTGAACATGTCAAAACTGTGTCCAAAGTGTCAATATTTTGTGTGAGCGCCACTGTTATCTAGCATTGCCTTAATCCTCCCGGGCTTGGAATTGACCAGAGCTGCACAGTTTGTTGCTGGGATCCTCTTCCACTCCTCCATAATGACATCACGGAGCTGCTGGATGTTAGACACATGACGCTTCTCCACCTTCCGCTTGAGGATGTCCCACATGTGCTCAATAGGGTTCAGATCTGGAGACATACTTGGCCAATCCATCACCTTCACCTTCAGCTTCCTGAGCAAGGCAGTTGTTATGTTGGCGGTGTGTTTGGGGTCATTATCATGTTGGAAAACTGCCGTTCGGCCCAGTTTCTGAAGGGAGGGCATCATTTTCTGCTTCAGAATGTCACAGTACATGTTGGCATCCATGTTTGCCTAAATGAGCCGCAGCTCCCCAGTACCAGCAGCACTCATGCAGCCCCAGACCATGATGCTACCACCACCATGCTTGACTGTAGGCAAGACACAATTTTCTTGGTACTCCTCACCAGGGCGTCACCACACATGCTGGACACCATCTGAGCCAAACAAGTTTACCTTAGACTCATCAGACCACAGGACATGGTTCCAGTAATTCATGCTCTTTGGACAGGTTGTCTTCAGCAAACTGTTTGCAGGCTTTCTTGTGAGCCAGTTTCAGAAGAGGCTTCCTTCTGGGACGACGGCCATGCAAACTGACTTGTTGCAGTGTGCGGCGTATGGCCTGAGCAATGACAAGCTGACCTTCCACTTCTGCAACCTCTAAAGCAATGCTGGCAGCACTCATGCGTATGTTTTTTTGAAGTCATCTTCTGCACCTGATGCACAGCACAAGGACCTAACTTCTTTGATCGACCCTTGCGAGTGAAACCCGTCTTGGAAAACCTCTGTATGATCCTGGCCACTGTACTGTAACTCAGTTTCAGGGTGTTACCGAACTTCTTATAGCCTAGGCCATCTTTGTGGTGAGCAACAATTCTAATTCTTAAATCCTCAGAGAGTTCTTTGCCATGAGGTGCCATGTTGAACATCCAGTGGTCAGTATGAGAGAATTGTACTCAAAGCACCAAATTTTAACTGCTCTAATACAAGATACACATTTGTATAGTCCTGTCAAGCAGACAAAAACATGAACATGATGAATAGGACATGTGGCTTTGCATGGTTAAACGACGTATAGCTGTTATCACTTAGGGTGTACTCACTTTTGTTGCCAGCTATTTTGACAATAATGGCTGTATGTTGAGTTTTTTTCAGAGGACAGTAAATCTACACTGCTATACATGTTGCACATTGACTACTCTAAAATATATCCAAGTTTCATTTTTATTGTATTGTCTCTTGAGAAGATATAATAAAATAGTTGCTGAAATGTGAGGTGTACTCACGTTTGTGAGATACTGTATATATATAAATACTGTTTGTGTGTGTGTGTGTGTGTATATATATATATATATATATATATATATATATAAAATATGAAAATATAAATAAAGTGGGTCACAGCCAAGGCCAAACCAGTTGAGAACCGTTGTTATGTTATGTTATATATTGTTTTTTATTTATTTATTTTCAGATTTACTTTTATATTTTTTTTTTTATGTCATGTCATTTTATTTCATGATGACAGTGCTTAGAGTGCAGGGTGGCTGATGGCCAAAGAAAGTATAATAGAACTTCAAAGCAAATTGACAAACAAAATTAAAATGAAATTTAAAACATATTTTACATATATTTACATATGTGTTTACATATAAAATTTACATAATATATTCACAATGTATTTATATATTAAATTCCACTTAATAATGTTAGAAAAAAATTAATTGTGCATTATACATTGCCTTTTTTTCCCACAGTGTTCACTGTTTACCTCAAAATGACTAAATGTCTGATTAATTGGCCTGACTGATCAGTCTTTTACTTATGCAAACTTTGACTTCAACAAGTGAGGGTCAAAGCCACAGGGTCAAAGACATGAAGAGAGAGGAAGCAGGAGTGAGCGTGAAGACTTAATACCCTCACTGCTTTAGATATACAGCCCACTTCTCAACAAAAGAGATTTACTGGACTAGGAAACTGGCAGATGAGTTATTCAACCAAACAGAGGAATGAGGTCAAGTGAATGGGGCAGCTGCGA
This sequence comes from Spinibarbus caldwelli, assembly GCA_039654775.1. Lineage (NCBI taxonomy): Eukaryota > Metazoa > Chordata > Actinopteri > Cypriniformes > Cyprinidae > Spinibarbus > Spinibarbus caldwelli. The sequence continues at coordinate 20,581,997 of CM077236.1, read as the reverse complement.
GTAAAGCAGAAGCTTGGAAAGTGTAGGCTTTCATTATTCCACTCATTTTACACCAGTACAAGTCAGTTCATGTCATTTGAATCAATCAAACATGTTTACTGAACAGTCTTTGTGCTCTTCCATCTCTTTCCTGCTTCTAGTTTTATAATACTGTATACAGCAGACAGCTGGACACAAAATGAAATGGAATGAAAATGGAAGTTCACATAAAAGTTCTACTGTCAGTATTTGTCTATGTGGCTATGCATTCCACCAAGACTTAACAGTTTAACAAACACCTATTCTCAGCAATTTTGCATAATAATTCCATATTAAATGCACCTGAATTTATTTATTGAAATTGCAGAGAGAGACAGACTTTTATTTACATGTGTGCTGTTCTGTTGTGTAATTAAATGTGTAAAACTTAAGTGGGATCTGTGGCCTGGCTGGAAATTTGGCTCCACTTTACGGGGTGAACAGGCCTGTTACCAACATTTTGAGTTATTATTTCTGACATGCACTGCTGGACTGCTGATTTTAAATGGGAGACACATTTCGTTTGATTCATTAGTGTTTTATAGCACGTCCAAACACTGAGGCTGGTAAGACAAGTCTATTATTAGTATTTTTCTTTAACTAGCCAGTGGGAAAAATTATAAGAAATAAAAGTGCTTGGTAATTGTGCTTGCTCTTTTTAATTTCCAGTTTCTTCAACTACAGTTATTTCTTGTAGTGAAATGTGCTTCATTTGAGATTTTGTAGCTTTCTTTGTGTGTTTAAGAAGATTTCTAATATAGCGCACAAGTAATATAGGCCACATCTATGGCACTCTTGAACTGTTGTTGTAAGGAAAAGACAAGCATGCATGCTGTTGAAGATTTTTTATTTTGTATTCCATAGAAATGGTTAAACACTTCCTTTAATATCCTGGAAAAACTATCCCCTCATTTTGTATAGTAATGGATTATGATTGGTTGCTGATGACCTTATGTTCAGGTCACAGACTAAATTGAGTCTGTGAAGTGTTTCAATAAATCATTTTTTCTGTTGAAGTTTTTGGATTACTACTATATTTTAGGTAAACATATATATGTAAGACTGATATGATAAGAAGAAGGGAAGTTAGAAATCTATTTTTCTCTTCCTCATATTGACTGAAAATATCTAGACAGGAGCTCCCTCAGGTTTGTGGAGAAATGAAAACACTCTGCTCCAGTAGTGTATAGTACACTTTAAGCAGGTCACTGAATCTCACCAAGATTAGGACATTAATCCATCCTCAGAAGGCAATAAAATACCCTCTCAATTTTTACTGCTGTCAACACTTTGTCTGACTCTATTATTTTATTTCCCCCCCAAAAAAGCACTAACCACGAATATGCTTGTAGTTTCTCGTTCCCTTCTCAAAGTGAAAGTTGCACGCACAACTCGCACTGTTTCTCATCTTGAAGGTGGTCTTGGACGGACCCCAAGATTGCCTGGATGCTTAGTAATATGAAAGTAATTAGCAGTGGTTTCATGGTGTGCTGAGATACGTGCAATAACAAAGTGACTGTGAGTCACTGGTGCCCAAGTCAGTGCTTGTAGTCAAATTTTACCATCATCAGTGTGGGTAAACACCTGCAACCAGGGCCTAAAATTAACACTTTCCAATTGCCAAATGCGAGTAAAAATTAGAGTTGGAGAGTATATGAAACTGTGTAACTTTTTCTTTTTTCTTTTTAAGATTTCTTTTTGGCATTTTTCCCTTTATTATGATAGGACAGATTACAGCTGACAGGAAGCGAAGTGGGAGAGAGATGGGAGGTGGGATCAGGAAGAGTCCTCGAGTCGGGATTCGAACTTGGGATGCACGTAGCACAATGGCGCTGCCCACAAGGCTGTTGGTGCCGAACTGAAACTTTTTAAAATGAATTCTAACAATGCCTTAGAACAAGGTATGGGTTTAGCGTGATGATCAAATTCTAATGTAATCTGATGCAATGTGTTTTTCAGAGTGAAGCGCTGTGTATTTGTTTAAAATAATTTCACTGTTCGTAATAAATGCTGTTTGTAGTAAACTCCAGCTCTGCAAGTACTGTGAGTTTGAGTCGCTTATAACGTGCATTTGATAATGCAACAATCTTAGTACAAAATATCCAAGTTTGTAATAAGATTGTTTTCTAAAAACTGTTTTCAACAAAAGAGAAGCATTTCAGATGAGAAGTTTTCTGGTTGTTCTCTGCCCAAATAAAAGCTCTAAGGTTTAATGTTTGAAAGCAAAGAAAAAACAACAACTATTGTTAGTATTGCAATTGTACTGTATAATAATTTTATTATCACAATAAATTGCAATTATTATTATGAAATACTTTACAGTTCAGTATTGTAGTGGGATTTCTTTTATTGATTTAATTTTTGATTAAATACTGCTACTACTACTATAATAATAATAATAATAATAATAATAATAATAATAAAACTTGCAAGTAGATGTGTTCCCACAGTTTGTTCCGTGTGGCAAAATGTTAGTTTTAGGCCCTGCCTGCAACTACCACTGAGGATTGCATTTGATGTTTGGAGTCAGTAAAATTAGTTTTAAACACTTTATTTAATCAGCTAGGATCAATTAAATTGATGAAAAGTGGAAGTAAAGGCATTTATTTCTGATAATCAAATGTTTCCTGAGCACAAAATCAGCATATAAGAATGATTTCTGAAGGATCACATGACACTGAAGACTGGAGTTAACTGTTGAAAATGTATCTATTTATTATATATATTTATTTAAGTTGAAATTATTTTATTGTTCGAAGAAAGAGAGTAGTACACGAGACATAAAACTAGCGCAGCGTAGGGCCAATATACAGTAGAGCGCTCATTAAACAAAAATATTTGACCGCCGATTACTCTGATTGACCAATTAGAATAAAGTATTCTAGAAATGTACCTTCTTTTTCCACAGGAAAAAAGTCAAAGCATTCTCTCCTGGTCTAGAAGCACCTCAGAAAGTCTGGAAATATTGGGAATATTAATGGGAAATATGGGAAATATTCCCAGCTGTAGTGTCACAAGGGCTTTACACCGGCCACTGCTGCTCCACAATTCCCTCCTAATTGATTGTGCTTTTTCCTTTCCAAAGACCAGGCCAAAGTGCTTCTGTAAGCAAGTAAGAGTGTGTGGCTCTTTGCCAGAGCTTGTCCACTCAGCTTTAACATCTGCGTTTGGAAGTGTGTCCATGGGTTTGAATACTGTTTTCTGTATCACTCAGCTCTCAGGCTTTGAGTGATACGGACGTTAAGCATGATGCCGACACTGCTCTGCATTTCTCAGCGTGTGTGTTGTTGTTTTTCAGTTTAGATTTACACCTATATTGAAGCATTTTCCAAAACTAACAGGACGCAGTAACACAGAAACAGAGACTAAGATAACAAGGCTGAAATTTCTGGCAAACGCAGCTTGAGATGAGATATTTCTCAGAAGGTAAAGCCATTTTCACCTCTTCTTGAAGAAGCTAGGCCAAAAATAATCTATGTGAAGCATATTTCACAGTTCTTTTGAGCCTTGAAGAAAGCATAGAAAACCTGGAGAAAGAGAAGAAAAAGTTTTGTTAGTTTTAAGGTATCCGTTATCAGTTCGACTGAACTTGCTGCACACGCCTGAAGAAGAAAAATGGAGTTGAAGAGGGAAATGTATCATCTGAAAGTCTTTTTAATATCTAAAGCATTTGTTAAGCTCAAGGCTTTGATGTTATAAGCAAAGCGTAACTAATAGAGCATGACAGATGTGTTCTTATCAACATACTGATAACTTCATCTCCATCTTTTAATCTTTTTAAAGAGAAGAAATATGACAAAATACAGATGTGGACATCAATTGCAAACTTGGAATGGAAACCAAAGGAACTGTTTTAGTCCTGCAATAGCAGTAATCTTGATTAATAAGTGTCGGCTACATAACTAGTTGGAAATTAGTGACTGTAGTATAGTAGGCTATTTTACAAAATGGTGCTCAGAAAATTGCTGTGATCTGATTGGCTCTTCAGAGTACTTCTGTTTCTTTCTGGCAATGTTTCTTTTTTAAGTTTAGTGTGTTTGTCTCTCTCAGTCTTAGACAGCTTTTCCATGTGTCTTTGTCTCCCTCTGAACAGGAAATATGCACCTTATTTGAGTAGTTTTGGGGCTATTCTTCTATCAAGCAGCGATTACTGAGGAGATTTTTGGGAATTTGTGTTTTGCCCTCAGCCTGCAGTTGGCAGGATTTTACTTTTTCACACCAGCAGTGGCATTTTACTTCAAATAATGAAATGGCCAGATGTCAGTACCACTCTGTTTGACTCCTGGTACATAGTTCATGAGGTTGAGAACTACCTACCTTTTACTGCTGTAAAATAAATTTTCTATTGCTTACGGGCCATTCACACAGAACACAGTTTTGTGGTTAAAAATGCAAGATAGGGTAGTGGAACAGAAACAAAATGATTTTAAAAGTTGAACAAAACATATGCCACACAAGTGCAGTGCTCAAACACGTTCATCTAGCTCATGTTTACATAGAAAAACAATGGAAAAGCAGCACAGCAGAATGAAAAAAACACATTATGTGTGAATGACCCCATTTTGTGCAGACTCATATGATTTTCTTCTGTGAAACACAAAAAGGAGAAGTTTAACAGAATGACTGAGCTGCTCTTTTCCATGAAAGGAACGTAGATGGTAGTTTCTAAACTTCGTGTTATTCCATGTCTTTTGAAACTGTACAATAGTTTTGCATGATAAATAGCCCAAATGTATTATTTTCTACAATTTATTATTTTTTTAACATTTATTTATTTAGTCATTTTGGAGCTCATCTATTTTCATTGCATTTTGAGTTTTTGTGTGTTCAATTTGGGTTTCATGGAAATAATTGTAAGTTATGATACCTTTTTTTTTTTTTTTTTTTCTAAAAATTTCAAGAGAAATGTATATTTTAGTGAGACTAAAACAACTGTCATTGGTAATAGGTTGTAATAACTGTCATTTCATAAACATGGAAATATAAAAACGTAAAAAGTTTAGACCAGAACTGATTAATTTATAATAAAAAAAAATTTGAATTAAGCAATCACTTGACAGACATGTAAGCCATCAGGCTATGCATTGGCCTATTTTTAGACTATCAGTGTCCATAAAAAGCAAGGCCATGCTTCATTAGAGAAGGTCTGACTGCATGTTTCCTCTCAGTCAGTGGTTTGCTTCACACCTCACTGTACAAGTATTTGAAAGGAAGCCACATGCTTTTAGTACCATACCGACATATTAAACGATACACTGTACTTACTGTGGCGCTCTGAATCCCCTGGCTTCAGCCGTGGGATTCAATTATTCCACCGCTGCCATGTTTTCAAGGAAAGCAAACATGAAGATTCGCAGAACATTAAAGGCAGCTGCAACTCTCGAGTGAAAAAGGGCACATAAGACCAGAGGGGGTGCTTCTACAGGGGGTAGAGGGAAAAAACAGGGTGACGGGGAACAAAACTACAGGAGGAGGAGGAAGGGGAGGAGGTGAAGATGTTTTATTAATGGCCAGGCATTAAATTGCAACAGTCCGTTGAAACCGAACCCTCTGCTTCAGGCATGTACATTGCAAAATCCACTGGGTGCACTGTCACGAAGGAGTATTGTACTTCAAGACATATAGCCGCAACTAGAAATTAGGGTTTCCTGTGTAGACAGGAAGTTATAAAAAGGAAAAAGGGCAAGACATGAATTCAGATTCTTCATAGAAAGCAAGAAAAATCAATAATGAGGGAGAGTGAGGCTGCTGTTTGGAAAAGAGGCACCCTGCTTTTTCTTTAGCTAACATGAGAATAACTCTGAACTTTGTCGTGCTGCTTGATTGGCATGATGTGAATCTGTAGACCGATGAGGGGAGGGTTTTTACGAGGGGGTGCTCATCAAAGGATTCGTTCCCCCCATGTTGGTGGGACTTGAAGCCCTAGACTCCCAGAGCCAGCAGGGAGTCTGGACCCTCAAGGGAAAAAAGGGAAATACGATAGGCCTTTCTCTGACACCTGTCTATCTCTTTGTGTACCTTAACTGTCATAAACGGCTGATTTACATGTTTGTCAGGCTTATATGTTCTCTGCAGGTTGGCTTCATGCTTTCTGCATTGTGGAAACGCCATCTGTGTTTCCGCTTTAGCCAGGCAGACCCCTTAAGTGTCGTTTTTAGCAGATGAAGGATTTTTCCCCCCTTTGCTTGCTCGTTTTCCCATCCGTGAAATTAAGAGAAATCGCTCACAAACAGAACGCCAGTTAATAAATCATGTAGCAAGACAAGAGATGGATACGCCTGCTTGCAAGCTAAAAGTAAACTGAGCGTGAAGCAAAGTTTGTCAAGGCAAAATATGAATGTTGGCTTGACAAAGACTTGTTTGAAAGTTTCTCTGTCATTTCCGATTCAAATTCCAATTGAACTTCCTGTGGGGCGTGGCCAATTAAATTCAAATCCACACTTATGAACTTAAAGGAAGCCAATTTTTAAATTCTGCACACTTGGGCACAAAGGTATTTTTCATACACAAAGTCACATTTAGTCTAGACATTTTCTTAGACACTACTGCTCAAATGTTTGGACATTATTTTTATTTATTTATTTTTTTTATATATATTTTCATTTATTAAATCAATCAAATGTGACATTTAAATAGAAAACAGTTATTATAATAATATTTCACAAATTATATTCCTGTTTTCACTGTATTTTAACAGATGAGAGAATAAGAGACCTCTTTCAAAAACATTTAAAAACATTACACCTTGAAATGGTAGCTTGTTCTAATATAAGTAGTTGGGTTTCCATTAGAATGTAGTAAGCCTCAAGTATGTGAAGAATAGACGCACTCAAAGGATCACGTGCCAGTCCTCGTCTCGTGTCTTGATTAGCGGAAATAACCCATCCCTGTAGAGGTGTGAGAGATAGGGGAGTCTGCACCTACACTTAGCACACTTGACATATGTAGTACGCAACATGCCTTGCAAGTGCTCACGCAATCCTCAGCTCATCTGGCAGACGAGAGAAGATAGAAACAGCTCTTCTAAAATAGAAACTAAAGTTATTTTAACTTTCTGGATAAGAAGAGCTCTGCAGAGAGAGAGAATTATGACTTGAATGGCAAGAAAAATCACATTATTTTGTCCACTGTTAGTTTTAAAAATAAAAAAATCCATTTGGCATCAATTTTATACTAGTGGACAATTAAGTATCCAATATCAGCTGACTAAATATTAAGTATAGACTCCTAACGACAAATAATTAATCACTATACTGGCCGATAACTAATATTTTCATGATCCCTAGATGATTCTTATGGTTGATCTAGATGGGTTTGGAGGGAATCAGTGAGTGAGAGAGAAATGATCATTACTCATAGCCCTGGCATGTTGACCATGTCATCAGACCATAGGTAACACTGGACTAAGAAAACAGAAGGGGAAGACTAACCAGATCCTAGCAAACACAACCCAGACTCTAACGTCTACAACACTGTGTGTGTGTATGTTCGAATTCCTTTGTGTGTGGTCACATGCGTAAGTGTGTGTGTGTGTGTGTGTGTGTGTGTGTGTGTGTGCATGAGTGAGAGACAACAGTGGTTTGCTGTCATTCATCTGTCAATACGACACCAACATGTTTTCACTCAAAAAACAGAAGCTGTAAAATTATTTTTACTTTTCTGAAACTAAAGAGATTTTACTGCATGTGTATTTGTGTTAGGGCTTATTTGTGTGCATTAATATGTGCACATATACATCGGATAGCCTTGATTATGTACCAATATATAAATTAAATAAAGTTGCAATTTTGCTGACTTCCTAAAATAAATTATATTATACATATTATCATTTTAAATGGTACAATTATCTGAAGAAAACACAATAAATGTGTTAATTCAGTGCTTTCATTTGCCTAAACATAATGATATCTTATGGCTTTTCTCAGCAACTTTATTGATATTTAAATATATATTATATCTAATTAATTAACTGTTATCTATTATTTAATTATCTATGTAAGTATCTTATATAAGATTAAGAAAAGCATTGAGTGAAATATTAGATTTAATTTTATAATTTTAAACCCTTCATTATTGTAATTTTTCAAAAACCCTTTTTAAACTCTAGGCGCGTTTATATCTTCAGCAGACATCAGCACACTCAAGTTCTTGAATGATGGTAAAGTGCCACATGTGTCACGTGGATGGCTTATAATGATATTATGCGTGAACCTGGATTAGGAGGATTTAGACCAACCGATCTCGTGCTGGTTTGGGGTTTGTTCTGTTTAAATGACTTTTCCATTGCTACAGGTACTTAAGCCAAGAATATCCTCTGTTTATGCTCCTTGGGAGGCTGGGTTTAAAAATTAAGGTGGCTGGCATTTGCCTGATGAAAATGACCTTCTTATATAAACTATGAACTCATAAGACTGAACAAAGCCTTGTGCTTAAGCCATGTACACACACAGTGTTCAATTTATTAAGCAGCAAACATGGCCAAACGCTGTAATACAATGAATCACCAAAACCCTCATTCTCAGACTCGGTTTAAGTGATTTTGCGGTCAAAAAGCCACTTTTCCCCACCGTGCGCAGTAATATTGATATATTGTTGTTCCATCTCTGGTAAATTGGAGTTAAAATGTATCTTCTATCTCGTGTAACATGGGCTTCTCATGCAGTCACAGTCTGTATCCCGCCTCACTAAATCACGCCCGACGTGTGGCGTTCAGGTTCTGCTGGTTCACCCCGCCAAAGTCTGTACCCATACATCCTGCAGGTCAACCTTCAGCTCACGTTGTAAATTCAGCTCGCCTCCTTTAAGAATAAAGCTCTGAGGCCTGGAGACATTTAGCTTGGCCATGAATACCGGCGTACTGAGCGCTGGAGAAGAAAGCCTGTGTTGAAACAGAGGGGCTAAATGCAACTGTAGACATGTGTTGAGGCCAAGACACTCGAGACAAGAGGTGAGAAAAAGTGCATGACGCATGACCGAGTAACATAAATATATATATACAGTTTTTTTTAAGAGTTGTTTTTGTTTGACACTAATATCTCTGTGTCATCTGTACACTGTATTCTGGCTTTATTTGATTTTAATGGATCGGGTTCTGCATACAAAGTGCGTGCCTCTCGTGTTTGGACTATCTTTTCCCTAGTGCTTCAGTTGGAACTCTATGGACCATTTTACTATAATAGGCTTGAGCACAGAGAACAGAAACACTGCATACAATTGTTTGTGTATGTGTGTTGTAAGCAAATTTGAGTTAAAATGACAGAGAATTATAAGTAGCACGCCTCTTTTCAATTGTAAGTGTAGTAGATACCAAGAAAGCAGTTCCTCATGGTTAAGCTGTGCTGTTCTACCAACAGTATTTTACACATTTTTTGTTAGTATAGTCAACAGAACATGTACAACATACTTCATCAATGGTCTAGAAGTAGGTTCTTCTGTGAATTTATTGCATACTACACTCTTTCTACTAAATGTTTAATTCAGTTGTTATTTGTCGATTGTAATTACTTGTGAAATTTACTAGCAATTTCTGAGCGAAAATAGTTTCTACACCAATTTTATTTTTCAGTGTGTTAAAGTACAGGAATTTATTTGCAGTATATGAGTATGTTTCACATCTAGCTGCACTCTAGGGACAAAATTGCTGAAAAATATGCCCATATGTCCTCAAAATGCAAAACTAGTTTGTAAATAAAGTAAATGTTTTTCTTAAAGCTGTGAACATCAGGGTAAAATAAGTATTTATAAGTAAATCGAAAGTCATTTCATGTGTATGTGATTTGTTCTGTGTTGCAGTGAGTAAAGAAGAGTGTTGTATCATTAGTCACCGAAAGTATTATATTTGTGTTGTACAGTTTATTTAGTTTGTTTTATTCTTCATCACATTAGAAAGAAATATCTCAAATGAGATCTCAGTTTTTTTCTCAGCTACCACGTCTAAAAAGATAATGCCTCAAACTTTGAGGTTTCAAAAATAAGAGATTTCAACATGAAATCAAACAATTCTAAATGATTCCAAAAAGACAAAATTATTGTGCTTTGTTCTCCATATTAAGTTTCATAGCTGTTATACTGAGTATATGTTTACAATACTTCTTCAAAGAAGCTTAAGGAGAAAAGTCTGAGACAAACTTTATATGTAATATGCCTGATTAAGTCTCCTGAGATGTGAAGGCGCAACATCGGAGCATTAACATTTCCCTCTGAGATGTCATACACTGTAATGTTTTCCTCCTCTTCTACCTGTCACTGTACATATGCACAGATTTTCAGAGTATCAGCTCTTATTAATAAGTCTCGGCCTCCATTGAAAAATATTTAGCTTTCCTGTCAACAACGACTTTGAAGGAGTTTGAGAAAAGGGCCTGCTGGATCTGTCGTTATTGTCAGCAATGAGGCAGATTTAGGGAGAGTTTCTGTTAGCGCTGTCTGGGTTGTCTGCATACCGCTTACCCAGATTCCTCTGAGGACGGCCCAAACGCCATTGTCTCCCGATGCCTTTGGGACCCACTGATTTGAAACAAATGGAGCACATGAATGGAGGTTCTTGTTGTGGGTACGAGTGTGTAATGAGGGAAAAAAAACAAGAGCTGACGGAGAAAGTTTAGTAGTTGTCAGAATGTTATTTGTATGCTGTATAAATGTGTGAAGCCACATTCTTTTTACTTTGTACAAAATCCCGTGAGACTAAATGCATCTGTACAGTCTCCAGGGCTGCATTGTCTTCACTCTGCTCTGCTCTGCTCTGTGGCACCCTACCTGGGCTTGCCTTGTTACGTGACACCCCCCCCAACCCGTGGATGTCGATCTTGGAGCTTGAAGGGGGACAAAAGCGGTCTTTGGTTGGGTGACTGGTGGGCAGGCTGGAGGTGGTGCTAGCTGTCTGTCAAAAGCCAGCGTGATGAATGCAGGTGGTGCCGATTCATAGATCAGACGTTGGAGGAGGGTTGAAAGAGTGATAGTGATTCTTATCACAGGCCCTCATCTCCACCTTGTGTGTGATCTTCTCATGGCTGGTTATGTTTACTGAGAACAATTGCAGAGGGTGAACAAATATGTTGGTAAGACCCATCTTGTGATTTTTCTGTCAGTGTCCATATTTTGCTCCTTGCTTACGCCACTCTTTCTTTTCTGTCTTTAATTTTATACCATTCTTTTTGTTCTAGAACCATTAAAGCAGGAATTTCCAAATAACCTAAAATATTTGCTTGAAAACTTTAATATTTCAATAAATTAACACATTTGTATGTTCACAGTTCTCAGTTAATGGTCAAACAGTTAGACAAATAAAATATAAAATCTTTTTTAGTATGAATTTTATTTTTTTTATTTCTGTTTTACAATTATTTACCTCAGTTTTACTTTTTATTATTATTAGCTTTTTATCAATTTACAAACCCCCTGTAGTTCCCTCATGAACCAGTTTGGGAAACCCTGCCTTATAGGAAAAGTTCCCCCCCAAAAAAAATTCTGTTATTATTTACTCATGATATTTAAATAAAACCAAGACTTTTTTTTTCTTCCATGAGACAGAAGGAAAGTACAGTAGCGATGTCCAATTTGTGTTTGAGTCATTATTTTGAGTCAGTATTGGTTAATATCAGTCTGAATGATTCATTCATAAATTGGACAGATTATGATATGACTTCTGAAGAAGTTGTATGGACTACGTTTATGAGACATTTTTATCCATTTTGAAGCTTCAGTCCCCATTAATTGTAACTGCATGGAAAAGATTGACCAGCACAGTCATCAGAATTTTAATATTTCTTCCACTGAAGAAAGAAAGTCTCACAGGTTTGGAACATGATGGTGAGTGATAACTGAATTTTCTTTATTGGGTGAACTATCCCTTTAAACAGTTCCTTTCTCCCTCATCCACGTGCACCGGTGTATTATATCCAAACCTCTGACATTTCCCGATGCGTCTTGGCCAAGATAAACAGAACCGCTGTGAACGGTTCTTCTCAGTAGGCGAGCTCTACGGGTTTGGATTGTTAATATGAACTGGAATTCACTGTAGTCCATCAGATCCCAGCGCTTTCTGAATGTTTCCTCTACTCAGATGTACGGATGAATAGAGGCCACAAGGTCGTTTTTGTTTTTTTCTGAATCTCATAAGTTTCTTGTCATTCAAAAGAAAGGCTACAAGGAAATAGCAGTTGAGTAAATTTTCTTGCACTGGCTACAGTGATACAACCAGTGTTATTCATCACTGACTTCCAGTCATACACAAGAGCATGAGCCTGCTGGCAGCTGTTGAGAGGAGATGGATGCGGTATGTTATTGATGGTGACGTTGGAGTTTTTCTTGCAGACGGAACCCCCAGCTCGTGTCCATGTGTTTGCCCACTTCAGAGACACACCTTTGGGACCCAGACATGTGCCTGGATCTTTTAGGGTAACACCCAAAGCTTTGCTTTTACTACACAAGCCACCGTGGCTAATGTTAACCTTCACCATAGCTAATAACATCATGCCGAGTGTCGTAAGGCTTTTAATAGAGACTCAGTAGCAGAAAGGAGTGATTTGGATTACTGGAGAGTGGAGCATTGAGACCTGAATCCAGGTTAACTTCAGCTTTCTAGAAAATGATTATTTATTCATTAGTGAACCCCAAACATTTTGCGGGACTGTTATTCATTTGTTTAGTCTAAACAGTCATGGGGCCAGCTGCAGAACTTAGCACTGAAGAATGAAGGTTTAAGAACGCCTGTTATCAGAAGTCAATTAAAAATATATAGATGCACACAATGAAATTTGGTCAATACCCAATAAGATGATACGAGAGAAAAAAAAAAATAATAATAAATAAATAACCATGCAGGATTAAGAATAAAGAATTATCATGCACATAATACTATGAATAATTATAGCTTGTTGATGAAAATAATTGTGATATTTCCCATGTGCGTCCAAAGTTGAAAGGCATGATTTATGGTGTAATATTGCATAACATCTGAAATGAGTTTACTGTGTATTTCAAAGTGATATTACGAAAGTTTGCATAAAAAATCAAGTAATTAAGTTAACTAATTTCATGCATTAATTCACACTAATGTAGTTACATGCACACAGCAGCTCATTCTAACACACAATGCATCATTCTGTGCCCTTAAATCAAAAATGTAGGCAAAATTCAAGTTTTACTTTTACATGTAAAGTAAAATAGGTTTAAACTGTTTCATATCAATGTGTATGTTGACATAAAGGGTTAAATCTATGCCATAATGTATTTTTATCCCTTTAAATTAGCAGTATGGCAATGTTTTAACTTGTCTTGAATGAATGAAAACAAGATCCTACAGTTAAATATCCAACATGGAGTGCTAAATATCCAGTATTGACTGATCAGTAATATCAGCCAAAAGTAGATATCATCATAATATATCCCTTTCAAATGACTTCAGCTTGGGAAGTTTTACTTTACATTTGTAAAGTGTCAGTTGGGAAGTGTTAATTCCAGATCCTTCAGATGGATTTGGAATGCCATTTGTTCTTAAGTGACTAAATAAATGAAAAGATCATTTTAGGAGTAGAATGAATTGAAGACAAGCTAGCACAGCACTGTTTTCACTCTCTCACAAACACAAAGCTGCTGAGAAATTGTGTGCCATGTGAGAGACATTTCAGATGTTTATGTAAGCACTGAACATGCCCAGCTGCTCACATCTGGATCTGGGATGATGCTCAGTTAGGAAGAGAGAAGAAACAGCTCTGTTCCTCTGCACATCTTAAGCAGTATTCCGACAATAAACAGATCAATTGAAGAGAAAAGCTTTTACACCTACAGAGAATTCACCCTTGTCAGAAGTTCTTCCTCAAGGACGGTGGTTCTCTAGCGCTACTTGGGTGTGCAAACAAGAGAAATTCCCTAACAAAACAGAGGAAATAAACATATGATTCCATGCCGTTTCTCTTTTTATTCTTTATTCTAGTTTGTGGCCTTCAAACCACTGACCACAAAAGTTATGTATCCTTCCTAATTTACAACGTTTTTGCAAATCCATCCTCTGCTATACCAAAAGTGGATCTACTTATCCAGTGCCCCTCTTCCTTCCATGTTGCCACAGATTTTCCAGCTAGTGACATTCTGCCAAGACAACCGCAGAAGACTATGTGCACTCTAATGTTTTTCAGGCACAGTAACATGATGCACAATCTACAACAAAACAAAACAGTCGTTCAGAAACAAAGGAGGTCACCTCCAACTCTGGCTGTATTGTTTTGTATGGATGAGAATAGGGCCAGAGGCAAACATTGATCCTCTCTGTCCTCCTGAGAGTCTTCTTGAGTTTCCCAGAAACACCATGGTGCAAGTTCTAATAGCTTCAGCAAACTGTATGAAATAAACCCTACTGTGGGTAAAAGCCGTATCTTTGTTTTCAATAATCATTGGGTTCAGATCATATTTACAACAAATAAGACATTTCAGAATCACACAAGATCTTAATATCAACTGAAGATCCACTGCTGTGCTCCTCATCTCTAAACATACTAAAAAAATGTGCTGGTGTACATTCTCTTAGGAAATTTTATTTTACTCGGCAAACACTTTTGAAGACATTTTTAAGCCAACCGTGGATAATTTTTCAGTTTTTGTCCAATGCAAAATTTAAAAACCTCTTTTATAGTATTTCAACTTGTTACTCGCCAAAGAAGCTGGCATGGCGTTAAAACACCAACAAACCAATTGACTAAAAACTTTAGCATTGTGTTACCTTTTATTTGAATATGCTTCAGATTTGCAGCTGGCATATGCTATGGTTTGCCAGTGAGGGAATGACATTGAGGTTTTTCCAAGGACACCAACTCTTTGGACCTCTTGAGTTGTATGTATTTTGAACAAGTATGCTTTTGATTATTGAGGACAGTGTGTAATATAAGCAATGATTTTCATTCACATGCCTTCTAGTTATCTCTGGGCCTTCCTTTGTTCTTTCAAAATATTGTAGCATGGTTTCAAAAGTCAGAGTGGCACGATTTCAAAAAGTCCTTACGGTCTGATTGTCAGGATATGTGAGGAGCCACAGGATACATGTGGGCAACACATGAGGAAATGATGCGATGGTTCTATGAAATCAGGTCATATTAAATGACCGGGCAGCTTCGATCTTCTGTGAAACTTTTACGGCTTTATATTAACTGTTCAAGCTGCTTGAGATTGTTTTTCAAAACAAGTATAATTGCCTTCGCAGCTTAATCAGATGCAGGCCAGATCAGAGGCTGAAACCGTAGGAGTGCACCTACTCTGAGTGTGTGTGCGGCAAAAAGAGTAAAGCACAACTAGAACACTCTGAAACACTAAGTTCTAAGACATCATGAGCCATTTCCCACCAGAACTACAATTAAAAGCAGAGCTCATCAATGGAATCATCATGGTAATCTTCTTTGCTGACTGAACAAATGTGTTTTTTATCTGTGCTGGCTGTCAGGACACAGTGTTTTGCCATGTTTAACAATTTATTAATGAAAGTGTTTTGTAAATGAAAATGGCCACTCTGCCAAAAAAAAAAAAAAAAAAAAAAAAAAAAAAATATATATATATATATATATATATATATATATATATATATATATATATATATATATATATATATATATATATATATATATAAATATATATATATATATATAAATGTACAAGTCATTGGTGTTTAGTGATGAGTTTTTGGCTCAAGGTCTGCATTTAAAATCACACCACAGGTGTTCAGCTTGGATTATGACTTGGCTTTCTGCAGACCAGTCAAGTTCTTCCACACTAACTAAATCAATCATTCCTTTTTGAACCTTGCCTTATACACAGAGGCATTGTCATGTTAGAATAGAAAAGGGTCCTATCCAAACTGTTGCTTTAAAATTAGAAGAACACAATTCCCTAGAATATCATTATATGCTTAAACATTAAGATTTGTACTCATGGAAATTACTAAAGTAGTCAAACCTGTTCATTAGAAGGGGGTAACCCAATACTTTTGGCACTATAGTGTGGGTGTGTATATATATGTATGTGTGTGTGTGTGTGTGTGTGTGTGTGTGTGTATATATATATATATATATATACACACACTACTAAAATTGATTGTTTTCATATATGCTTTAAACCCAAATGAATTTTGTTTCAAGCTTAAATCTAACAAAATTCAGTGATGTTTATGCTTAAAACAAGGGGGGAAAAAAACTATATATATATATATATATATATATATATATATATATAAAACCCAAAATGTAATCTTAAATATTATATCATTTTAATATATGACATACATGTTTAGATATTTTTACTGAAAAATACAAAACTTCTGGTTAAAGAATTTTTTTTCAGTAGATATTTAAAATATTGATGGCTCATTTTTTGTCTCAAGTTTTTATTCTTGAGCGCCTCAAGCTCTTTCCTTTTCCTTTCTCACTTTCTGATTTATTCATTAATATTGCATAAGCTATCAAAGTCCAAATATTTTAGTGTGGATATGGTCTGAAAGTATGTCTGGTCTTAGCTGCATTATCCATGGAAAGAAATTGTTAGTTCAGCCTGCTTTTAATGAAGAATAACAATTATCTGTCAATTTCAAGGCTTTTCCTGCATGTTATTTTAGGAAAAAACTAACGTCTGGACCAGATACACAGCAAACTGTGCTAAACAGCTTGACACAGGAGTGTTGAGAGGAAACAGATGCCTGACTTCAGCATGAAACAGAAAAGAAAAGGCATATTAATGTCAGTGAATAAGTCCTTGGGTCTCTTTTGTGATAAAGTGGTGTATGTAAATTGTGTAATATGTAGCCTAGTTTTGTGGTTGACTGTAGGGAACTAGTCAGTTTCCTCGAGTTAAAATTCTCCAGAAGCCTAGATCAACATATGGGTTTAGTTATTCATGGATGCCTAACCCCTCGTAATAGGGCTTGCACGAGTACTCATTTTCACTAGTCAACTAGTCATCCATAAGAATAGTCGACTAGTTAGTAGGTCAGTGTTTACCTACAGTGTAGAAATGAGTTGCAGCCAGTCTCCAGCCATGCTGAGATGATGGAAAACAAAACCTTGGATATCTCTATTGCCAGATACATGCTGCTTTTGTTGTCATGAATAGTTCAAAATGTCCCACTATCTTATAGTTTATGTCAGCCTTTGGCCGAGGCTCATTTGATTCATGGATCTCAGATGGATTTGTGAGAATTTTGGCTTGTATGTGTGAACACTCAAAGAAATTAGAAGTCTTTATGAATGCAACATGCTCCAGTTTGGCTGTTGACATTAATGTAATTCCACTTATATTTTGCCATTACAAAATGCCAAACAGAAATAATGTTACACAAATGCACTGGATACAGTTTGTGGACTGTTATTGCCATATAGAACTAACACTGAAGTTATGTGATCCACTAGTCAATACAGATATCAATGATGTGCATTTCACTAGAGAACAAAAACTGCACAATATGCAGTAATATGATCTGAATTAAAAATAAATAAATAATTGTCAGTGGGGTAAAAAAAACTTAATCCATGATGTATTCTTAAAACAAGTTTTAATATCTTATGGAATTTTAAAAGTAAATGTATCTTGTTATTGTTTTTAAATATTTTTACTCAAAAGCATGACAAAATAATGATCATAAAATAATTATGATTGTTTTTTCTAGTGCATTTCTTCCACTCAAATCTAGAATCTAAATCTAAATGCTACTGCCCAAGTTTCAACAGCTATCACAATCCATAGTTTTTCAAAAAATATGCATGAAAAGAGGTTGATTTGAACATGCCGGATTTGCCTAACAATCAGTAAGGTTTTACATTTGTTTATTTAGTTTGTTGACATGACATGTCAGTCAGAGGCAGTAATTGCCATTTTTCACTACGGCACGTCAATTCTTCTTAGACTTTGCAGATGTCATGTAGTAGCTGATGGCATTTTATTGTCCGATTTTTCTTGGCATTTTTTACTCGAAAGATAAACAAAATTACAAGAAAGCCATTATTTTCCGACTCAATTCTCAACAGACCATCGTAAGAGGGGGCGGGGCCTCTCGCTCTTGAATGACGGCCTGAGCAAACAAATGAGAAACCAGAATGTTTGTGTGGTCGTTTGTGGGTTTAACCCTCTATTTGCATGTCATTACCAGCTTCTGTCAACCCACAAAGTGTTCATTCATACTTTCACTCGAACGCCGCACATGGGTGAAGAACACACACATGCTCATAAACACACGTGCAAGCTTAGCATGTAGATCTGAACCCAAACACACATTCAAAAACATAAATAATCTCTCACCACGATCTGTCTCAACATAAATAGAAAGACAACTGTTAGGGCCGGTTAGAGTTACCTTTGGAAATGACAGTTGTCGGGATGGTACTCTTGTTAGCAAGTGTCGCAATGTGCTGAAAGGAAGTTTCGGTTTGATAAGTTGCTCTTGACACATGGACGTTTGCGTTTAGGAAGCGTTGTAGATTGACAGCGTGGCCCAGAGGAAAAGTTAATGGACACAAATAATTCTGTATTTGTGTTTTATGAATCGCTTGCCTCTGCTGAGTTCAGTGCTTAGCCCATTGCTAACTGGTTAGCGTCAGTGTGCTACATGACTGCTAAAGAGACATTTATCAAACAGGGTGTGCAGCTTTTCCAACAAGTTGATTTCTTGTGGAAAAAAAATCCCTCTCCTGCACACTGTGTCATCGGTCCATCCATCAAACGGACAGTGTTGAAAAGCTCTGAAATGGTATTTTGTTTTGCAGCAGTTAAGCAAGACTGGGCAGAGTGAAGGAACAGTATAATGCAGTATTGTGCTTGTGTGTTGAGTGAGTAGAGGAAGCTTTGTAGATGATGAAAGAAAGGAGGAGGAGAAAGAGAGATGTTCGGGAGTCAAAGTGAGGATTTAAACAATTGAATGCTACTGGGGATGAACTTCGTCTCACTGATTACGTTGTTTACTTGCGCATGTTGTCTGTGTTGTTTTAGCACCTGATTCACTAAAGCGGACGTTACCGATTAACCGTGATCCAGATCTGGACCCCAATTGGTTCCTTCTGGATCATTACTCAAGAATTAATATAAACCAAAATATGCAGCCGGATTACATTCATACTATATAGAACAAACTTTTTCAATGGTCACAAAGTAAGTTATATTTTTCCAAATGTAGTACCTTCTCAGGTGACTTGATTGATTTCGCACACTTCGCTGTTTTTTTTTTTTTTTTTTTTTTTTTTTTGTAGTCTTCAACTTACAATTTTATTTCTTTTACATAATACAATGGCCAGCTGTTACTTGAAATAAAATAACATTAACTGAAAAAAAATTTAATATTTAAAAATTTATTTTATTTCTTCTAGTTGCCAACACAACATTTTTTTATTTTCATTTAAGTACTAAAATAACTAAAACTATATAAACTTAATCTTAATAAGAACTTTATTGACATTTAAATAAATAAATAAATAAATAAATAAAAACCTTTAAAAATGACAATCAACAAAATTACTCATTGAAATGAAAAAAATCAAAATCTATAATTCAAAATACACTCTCAGAAATAAAGGTACAAAAAGCTGTCACTGGGGCGATACCTTTTCAAAAGGTACATGTTTGTACCTAAAGAGTCCATTTTGATACCTTTAAAGGAACATATTAGTACTTAGAGTGTACATATTAGAACCTCATAGGTACAAAAGTGTACCTTTTGAAAAGGTACCGCCCCAGTGACAGCATTTTTACCTTTATTTCTGACAAAAACCATAAAAGTGCAGTGACACTAAAATATTGATTTGCAACAATTTGCCCATATGTTAAAACTGATCTATTTGAAATTGATTCATAAGTTAAAAACGTATGAATCATATTTTTACTTTTTTTCAGTGTATACTGGATAAAACAACAGTTTTATAGCAACTATTCTGATTATTGAGGGTTTATCTTCTCTTTTACAAAGTACCATTGCTTCCAACTTCTAAATTACAATAAGTATACTTAAAATGAACATGATTTAATTTCATACCTAGACGTTTAAAAATTCAAGGAGCCACAGTATTTCAGTGCATTTAGCACCTGGTTAGCATGGATTCTGCAGGTAAAACAGAGGTTTTTGTGCTGAAATATACCTCACTCTCAAGTTACTTTACTGTTCAGTGGATTTACCCCTTTAAAGTTCTTTCTGACCTTGTCTTGTTTACAAGATGCAGATCTTTATGGAAGGATGAGCTAATGGGACACGGAGGGAATGAGCAACAGATTATGTGAGATTTTCATGTGAGAATCCGAAAGCCAATTAAACAATAATTACGTAAGTCAGGCTCTCAACCATGAAGTAATTCAGAAACATAGAGGTTGTTCAGTCGCACCAGCATTTCTGAGTCGCATTGCATGAAAGACGAAGAAGAGACGAGGCAGAGAGTAGGGAGAAATGTGAAGGGAAGGCAGAGAAAGCAGATGGGTCCTCTGAGCCAAATCATTACGCATGCTTCAGGACCGGGGGTGTGTGAGTGCTGGCAGCGCTGGGATATTTTACAGTGGCTTTTTGTGGTCAATCTGAAGCTCTCTGTGACCCGCTGGTGACCTGTCCTCCCCCTCTGTGCCACAGGCCACTTGATGTGCAGGTTAATGAGTTGCTTCACAGTTCCCATAGTCTGAGACCAGCATTCCTTCTTCATTTCTGTGAACTGCTCCTATCTAATCTCAGATAGAGACATTAACATCCATCTCCGGTGATCCGATCACAGTTGGTCAGCCAAGATAGATTGCCATTTACACCTGGTAGTAGTATGCATCTCAAATGTGTCCCCTTTGACCGCTACAGATTAAATTTTGAAGAATGGAGGGTCTTATTTCAGGTCTCAAATACTACCATTTAAAAGTTTAGGCTCATTAAAGAAATTACTCTTGTTTGGCAAGGACTCATCACATTAATCAAAAGTAATATCAGTAAAGACTTTTACATTTCTACAAACATTTTCAGTTAAATGTTGTTCTTTTGAACTTTTTATTCATTGAAGAATCCAGAATTTTTTTTTTTTTTTTTTTTAATGTATCACGGTTTTCTCTCAAATATTAAGCAGCACAACTCTTTTAATCATTGACAGTAATAAGTGTTTCTTGAGCAGCAATTCAGCATATTAGAATGATTTCTGTGAGATATTATGACACCAAAGTTTGGAGTAACGGCTGCTGAAAATTTAGCTTTGCCTTAAATAATCAGGAATAAATGACAATTATTAAAATAGTTATTAAAATAGAAAACAGTTACTTTAAATTGTAATAATATTTCAGTATTACAGTTAATCAAATGCAGCCATGGTGAATATAGAAGACGTCTTTCAAAAACATTAAAAATACATCAGTATATCAGATGTAATACTGTGGAGTTGCTTTTCATTAAGCCTGTAAAATTAATACAAACACAGGAATGTTTCCACACTGTTGCTCCCAAAGTACTTTAATTTTATTTAATCACAAATGTGATGTTTCCAAAACCTGAACTGAGCATCTGATGTGAACATTTTGGTCCCAGCTGTATTCACTTAGGATTTATTTAATGATTGGATCACCTAAACTGGATGCAGTCAAGGTATAAACAGAGCCTTGGATTGCAACAACAAAAACACTCTCCTGAAATGTAATTTTCTTGCAAGATTGAGAGTGTAAACTTTTATTTATTTGTGAAATGTTCTTTGCATTTAATCTGTCAGTCACTCTGCTAAATTTTGTGGTAGCACAATGATTAGCTGTCTTTTGAAGAGGAAAGAAATGCATTTGCTCTGCAGGTATATTTAAAAGCTGCAGATGTGTTGGTAAGCAAATGCTCTGAGCTCATCTTTTTTTTTTTTTTGCTTTGGTCACTCTGGCATCAATGTCAGGGACTAAAATTGCCCTTCATGAATAGAGTTTAGTGTGTTTAGTACTTATACAAGATTAAAATTTTATTTTTGAACATAATAACCAATCTACAATATATAGTCATAAAATCAGAGACCTTTCCCTCAACAAAATCTGATCATAAGTGGTCACAGGAGACCCATCTGTTTTGGCTGACCACTTATGATCAGATCGCCAGAGACTGATGTTACACGTCTGTGCATCTCTTCAGCCAAGATTTGAACCCATTACAATTGGATTGTCTGTCCAGATGCTAAACCACCACCAAAGACATTATTTTTATTTTACAGCAAGCGTCTAGTCGAATATGATGTTATACTGCTGCATGCATCCTGTACATAGCATAGACTAGTTCTTCGGCCAAGCTAGAGTCAAGATACAAGGTGAAGAGCAAATAAAAGTGTCTTGTGTGAATTAGGAGAAGATGAATCTCTCTTGTCTTGATCAAACAACTCAAATCTGTTAATGGTCTGCGGATGATTTCTTTGAGATGTTTTTATAAGCTTTCATGTAAGCCGGAGATATCTCTGAGAAGTCCTTCGTTTCTGTACTTCTGAATAACAAATCTCTATCGCTCTCACACACTCTTTTTTTTTAACGCCATCCCAGACTTATGAACACACTCCTCTTCCACTCCTACACTCTCTCTCTCCCGTACTCCACTAGAGTCTTGAGCTTCCTGGAGACAAGTGGCTCATTTCTTTTAAGAAATATGCTTGTGGTATATTTTAAGTGAGTATTATCATAAACGTATATTCCGGACCTGAGAAATATGCCCTGGTAAAGCTCACACACTTGAACGTCATTAATTTTAACTACACAATTGCCAGAAAATTAACAGGATGAAGCCTAACAGGATGTAAATGTGGAGCTAAAGCCAACGAGCATTAGTTTACTTATTTATTTATTTTTTGAAAATTTTAATCATCTTTGTTTGAATGTCTTTTTAATGATTGGCAAACCAACTAATAGCACAAAACATCACAGAATTCTGCTGGGTTTTGTTAGTTAAAAAGATATTATGAAAGGCCAACAGAATAAAAGGTGATATTGAAGTCACATGCACTCTTAAAAATAAAGATGCATATAAGGTTCTTCACAGCGATGCCATAGATAGAAGAACCATTTTTGGTTCCACAAAGAACCATCTCTTTCTTACCTTTTTATAATCTGAAGAACCTTCTTTCACTATAAAGAACCTTTTGCGAAACAGAAAGGTTCTTCAGATGTTAAAGGTTCTTTATGGAACCATTTAGACAAAGAAGAACATTTTTATGGCATTGTGAAGCACCTTTATTTGTAAGAGTGTGAATAAATAAATAAATCCGCAAATAACCAAATTAAGCAAACGTAGTAAAATTATTTATAAATCTCCCACATTTTTACTCAATTTAAGTATTGCATTTAAAAAGGCTAATATAATTTCCATCATGGGACATTGAAATGTACTGCATAGTAGGAATGACCCAGAATTTGGATGCACCGTAAGAGAATATGAAGGAGGGAAGAAGGGAGGGAAGGTGAGAGGTTGTGTAATGGAAGACCAGCATTTATCAGTCACTGAATCCCTGTTTGGGAGGGCATGCTGCAGGACGGTTGGATAAACAGAGCAAGGCGAAAGCCAAAGTTCACCAAGTCGGTACAACACTGGAATAGAATAAGAGAGTGGGATGCTGTGGTCATTCATTTTCTTTCTCTCACCCCCCTGTCATTGTTTTCTCGGTCTGTCACTCCTCACTGTTCCTCCCAATTTCAGTCACTTCAACCTTGGAATCCTCGTTCCGCTTTCTGTCTGGTTTGCCTTTGGGTCGCACCCCATGCTGTTTATTTTCCTGCTCTTTCCTTCTGTCTTAGTTCTCTACTCTGTCCAGTCTAAAAGTGAGTATTTAAATCTATAGGTTACCCATAAATAATGATTATCTGTTTATTCTCCCTGATGTCAGTTTAAACCCATGTTGTTTCTTCTGTGAAACACAAAAGGAGACATTTTGCAGAACTGTGCTGGTTGCTCTTTGCCATGCATTTGCAATGAATGGGGACTGAGGCTTTTAAACTTCAAAAAGAATGCAAAAACACCATAAAAGTAATATAAAAGTGATCCAAATGGGTGAAAAGTGTTGTATGAAGAATAGATCCAAATTTAGAAGATTATTCATTTGATGATCTTTACCTCTAGGAGCTAATAGAGATACTACCTAGTCAGTATGTGACTATGGGGCCAATGTTGGTGCTTCAGTAATGTGCAGGTTTTTGTTGATGCCACGGATCATATTAAGGGGTGCTGGCAGATCAAGGTTTGTTCTTGGTTTGATCTGCCATAGTTCATGCTAATGTGTTTGTTTTTTTGAATCGTGACGGGAAGGGTGGGGGGTGGTTTAATGGTAGACTTAACTGGTTTTATTTTCAAACTTGTATTTTGTCTTATTATGCAGTAATTCTGTTCGATACCTATGACTGACCTTAATATTCTGAGTTGTAATATTAATGGCCTAAATGGCCCTCACAAACGTATAGATTTTCTGGATTTTTTTGCGAAGAAGAAAGATTGATATAGTGTTAGTTCAAGAATCCCATTTGAAAGAGGAGGATATACGCAGGTGTAATAATAAGTTTAATGAAGCGGTATCTCACTCATCTTCGGATACTAAAACCAAGGGTGTCCTAATATTGATGCGGAAGACTTTAAATATTACTATTTTAGATAAAGGTTGTGATACAGACGGTAGAATAACACACATAAAAACAATAGTGGAGAGTAGGAATATTGTATTTCTTTCAGTTTATGCCCCTTGTACTCCTGACCCTACTTTTTCTGTTTTGTCAACCTATCTCTTGAAATTTTCGGATTTTGAAATTGTATTGGGTGCAGATACGAATTCTGTAAATTCGCATATCCTAGATAGATCTGGACCAAAGGAATCACACTCTCAAGCTTTTTTTCTGAATATGAATCTGTCATCTTCTCCTAAGTGTAATCTCTGTTTGCAAGGATCTTTAGGCACGTTTTCGCATTGTTTTTTTGGGAGTGCCCCTCTCTCTCACCTTTTTGGTCTCCGCTCTCACAGGACCTGTTATATTTGTTGGGTACTGAGATATGTTTGACTCCGCGCCATTTTTTCATGAATGACTTTTGGGACTTCACCTTGTCCGTCCAACAAAGATGTTTAGTGTTAGCTGCTCTCACAGCAGCAAAAAAATTTGTTAGTCAACCGTTGGAATCCTCCTCAGACAATGGACAGACGAACCTGGACTGTGTATTTGTTGGACATCATCTCGATGGAACTCTCAACTTCTCGTATACATGGATCTAATGTGGAAACTGTAAATTTATGGCATTCAGCTTTTAATGTTGTAATCTTTTCTAAAATCCTTGTAAAAATTATTTTATTGTGGGTTGGGGTGGGTTCTAAATTTGCACAGTTGCTTTTTGTTTTTTACTACTGTTCCCAGAAGAAAATTTTATAAAAAGTTAACAAAAAAATACAGCTTGTCTGTTCGCCCAGAGTAACATTGGAAAGTCATACACGAATCAAAGCAAGCATGTGGTTCTGTCATTGTTGAGATAATTGACATGGCTAAATATTTGATAACTTTGCCAAATCATAACAAAAACCTGTATCACCATAAAGGAGGCCGTAACAAGCGCAATTGCTCAAACGTTGTGCACACTTTTAGATAGTCATCAGCTCTTTGAAAAAGTCGATTATTTTTGTGACACATAGTCCATTTTAAGGTAATACAGTCCAGACTGAGTCGAGGCCATATGGCTGTGTCTGCGTGTGTTTGGAGAGAACTGCTCATTTATCACAACCATTTATCAGAGTCTGCTGAGAATTCCCTCGGAACGTTTTTACGCCGTGGCCCCAATTTGAAGCCGCTTGGCTCTGCGTATCGGAGTATGTGTTTGTGCATGTGTACATGTGTGAGTGTGTAAAAGTAGTCAGGAGTGAAAGGTCTCCATGCTCTTTAGAGTTCATCACATTAGCCAGATTTCACTCACGCTTGATTTTGTGGCTGGGGACTTACACAGTAATGTCAGTATATGTGCTGCTTACGTACAAAAATTACGCATTTACAGTTAACTAGAAATCCAAGCTGTGGCTCCAACTTCACATGGTGGTGGATTGAGTTGTGCTTCCAAAATTGTGTGTTTCAAGTGACATTGGAGATTTTTTTGAGGAGAATTTGTTTTGCTGACTTTTAGTTGTAGTTTGAGTTAACTTGGTTGACCAGTCCCGGAGGGCACACCTGGATTAGTTTATATTCTAGTTATATGTTTTGTACTTGTTATAGTTAATAATTTTGAACTTATTCAATATATGAGTAAAGCCCAAGCCAACCTGGTCCTTTGAGAAGTCTTAAGAACTTGTAGGAGATGTCAATGGGAAAATGGTAAGACCCAAACCAACATGTACAGTAGGTATAAAATTGTTTAAAACCTAAACGTGATTGTAAAGGGGAAAAGAAGTTCTTGTTTTTCACACAGTGGGATACGATTTCGCCATTTTATAGGAATTATTGCATGTTGTCAAGGTGATCGATAGAACAGAAGGACCGTGATGGATGACCAGCTATCTGCATAGCGAGTTTGTATTTCTTTAGTTCATTCGTTTTTTTTTTTTTTTTATATTGTTAATGACCATGCTTTAATCTGTATGCTATATTTTAGCTGTTTTGATAGTAAAACCTTCTCATAGGGTTTACAATAAAGTTAATGCTTTCATAAATTATGCTATAGTACATGGTGACTCAAATTGATTTTTTTAATACATTAAAACTTTAAAAAAAAAAAAAATGCATTTAGAGAGTTGTGTCCCATTCGTTTGTGTTCTATTTTAACACAAGAACATTAACGTCTTCTAGGATCCATGTTTAGGTGAACTTGAATTTAGAGCTGTTTAGTCAAGTTGTTTAGGCAACCCATGAACTAGATAATTTTGGAAATGGATAGTTTTGCTCGTCCCTTATCATTACTGACAAAGCCAAGCCTGAGACTGCAAAGAATGAAATGAAAGAGAGAGTGAGTAGGAGAACTTGCAGATCTGTCCTTTACACTTTCCCATGCTCACTTCCTTCAGACTGTCCCAAGAGAGGTATTGGTTTCCTGTGGAACCTTTCTTTCGCTATTTGTCCCACCTGGGTCATGGTTTGGGGTAGACTGGGGCAGGATTTTGGGTAAAGCCCCATTTGACAGCACTTGAGCAGCACAGCCTCCCTTGTTCTTCCAGTCACTCGCTTTTTGCACTGATCCACGAACTGCTCCTGACCCCCGTGTGCTTGTGATTAATGTCCTCGGCACAACGTTTCATCCCCCCTTCGAAAGAAAACATGCAAGTGAGTTAGAGAGCCAAGTGACTTTGGGACTTTTTTGCGAGTTATAATGAGGAGAGAAAGTAATAAAGAGGAAGCAATGAAGGAATGTCTTCTTTTTAATCGCTCTGTGGGGCCTCAGACCATCATTGGTGGCCATATTGATGTGGCATAACATGATGATGATGATGATGGGTCAGTTCATCTCGTCCATGCATGTCCTCGAACCATTGCTCAAACTATGTTGTCTTTGGTTCAGTAGAGCGAGACGGTTGCTCCAATCACAGTTGTGGTTCACCTCAGTAGCTTCCTATGAGTATCTCCAATCAAAGAAAATCCTGTGTCAGAGCGCTGGTCAACCAGTGGTTTTACTCTGAAAATTAGCATGGAGGTCAAGTAGCTAAGTTTACCTGAGTTAGGGTTAGGTTTGAGTATCTTGTAAGCCTCGCTGTTCTAAACAGTGTTCATAGTGTGTTGTAAGCATTTGTTTTTCTTTTTTTGAAGCAATAAATCATGCAGTATTGTTATGAAAATAAAATGTTACAACAGTTTAACTTACATGCATAGAAGTACATATGGAGACTCAAACATGTGATATACAGCTTTTCTCACCCTGTTTTTTTTTTTTTTAATATATAAACTCTGCTCGGATTTTTTTCCAGCCAAGGTTCCTAAAAGTTAAATGCAAGTTTGATTATGTTTATTTTAAAGCAGGAATAATGTGGATCTACACAGGTTTTCAAACTGGAGTTACAAGGGGTACTTGGAAAAATCTGAGAAAGAAAAAAACTATTTATAAAATGTGTTTTAGGTCTTTTATGGCTCAAAATATTAATAAAGCTTGTTTTATTTTTGTTCACATTTACCAGATTTAATATTACTAGTTCATTATGTCTAAAGACAGAATGGAAATCATGAGGTTAATTATAATTATAATAAAAAAATAAATGTTTTACAGGTTATATATTTAATGTTTTGCTTTAGTATAAAGTCAGTTTCATTTATGAAAATGTATTATTTAAAAATTTAAATTTATTGAAAATTAGTATTTAATTTTGTCATCTTATCACACTTTTACATTCTTTCAGTATAAATAGATTGTTTTTTGCATACATTAAAATATAAAGCTGCCTTTATATTTTAGGAAGAGGGCTTTTCGAAAAGGATCATATATTTTGGGGTCCTCAAAAACCTATGGATTTAAGCATGGTAAAATGTATTTAATGGAGCATGTAGCTGGTATTACAATTTTATTGGGAGCTGAAAGCGTGATAAAATAAGTTAACGTATTTAATAAACAAATATGACAGGACTTTCGGTCCCACTTTATATTAGGTGGCCTTAACTACTATGTACTTACATCAAAAAAATAAGTACAATGTACTTATTGTGTTCATATTGTATTGCAAAACACTTTTGAGGTTAGGTTGAGGTGAGGTGAGGTTAGGGACAGGTTTGGTGGTATTGGTAGGTTTAAGGTGGGTTAAGGTGTAAGAGATGGGTCAACATTATAAGTGTAATTACAGAAAATAATTATAGATGTAATTACATGCAGGTATTTTTGTACAATGTAAAAACTTGTATGTACACAATAAGTGCATTGTACCAATTAATTTAAATGCAAGTACATAGTAGTTAAGGCCACTTAATATAAAGTGGGACTGCACTTACTAATTAGGAAATCTGCAAATTATTTGTGGCTGCAGATTCCATGTACACCTGCTCTTTAGTAATGGATAAATCTATCAGAGCTAGAATCATGGCTTGTGGCATGTTTTTACATTTGTAGATTCATAATGGAAGCTATATGTTGTGTCGTCAACATATGGTGAGACAGACTGGATTGTTGTTTGATGAGGCCAGTGGGCGACCTGCCTCTTCTGACCTCTTGACCTACATGGCCACAGTGTCGGACTTCATAGCGACAGAACTTGGTAACCTGCTGAGGTGCCATAGCAACTGGCTACGAGCCTTTGCTTTCCCGCCACCGTTTGACCTTTGTTGTGATTTGCAGGGATGATGATCAGAGATTATTTTACACAGGCATATGGGCAAGCACACACACACACACACACACACACACACACACACACAGAACCACATGAAAAATCTAAAGAAGGACCCACAGTGACACAGAATGAAAGTTACAGACTTCAAAGTATCCCCATTCACACACATGACAGGGTTCCCACGGCCCTGAAAGACCTGGAAATAACAGGGAATGTTAAAATTGTGATGTCTAGGCCTGGAAAAGTCATGGAATCTTTAAAGTCTTGGGAAAGTCTAGGATATTAATGCAATGTCAGAAATTTTGGAAACCCCATGAACTTGTCTATTGTAAATTTAGTTTTTTTAAAATCCCTTTAAATTATTTTATTGGTAAGCATGAGCTATTAGTCCACTGAGCCTCATTCATAAACTTAGGACATTTTTTGATCTTATTGGAAACATTTGTGGACTGAAAAAGTATAGTTGTCTAAAGATTCAGTTCCATCAGCTATAGCTGAGAAAGTCCATCTGTGTGTCTCAAGTTTTGTAATTGCATGACCTAAATGCACATTGCCCTGTGACTTTGTTAAACAGTACAACATGCACCTCTGCATCATAAACTTAAATAGTTCACCTAAAAAAGCACTTTTCATCATTTGTTCCAATCCTTTATTTTATTTTAATTTTTTCCATGAAACACAATAGGCGATGTTAAGCAGAGTCAAACCTGCTTTTTTCTTTAAAAAAGTAGATGGTGATTTATACTGCAAAGCTTGAAAAATTATAAAAAAGGTTGTCATTAAAATATAGTTTATGACTCATTCTTTGTGTTCCAAGTCATCTGAAGTTATATGATTGCGCTCTCTCTCTCTCTCTCTCTCTCTCTCTCTCTCTCTCTCTCTCTCTCTCTCTCTCTCTCTCTCTCTATCTCTCTCTCTCTATCTCTGTGTGTGTGCATGTAAGGCTGCATATTTAATACAATAAATAATCAAGATAACAATTATAACTGCATCTATTACACTACTATTCAAAAGTTTGTCATCTATAAAATTTTTTAACGTTTTATGCTTACCAAGGCTGCATTTGTTTGATCAAGAATATAGTAAAATACTAATTTTATTACAATTTATAATAAATATTTTCTCTTTTTTATCATATTTAACATGCAATTTATTCCTGTAATGGCAAAGATGAATTTTCAGCAGCCATTACTCCAATCTTTAGTGTCACGTGATTATTCAGAAGTCATTCTAGTTTCTAATTATCCTCGATCTTAAAAATGTTGTTCTGATTAATACTTTTGTGGAAACTTGTTTTTTTATGATTCTTTGAAAGTTGAAAATTGAAAGTTCAAAATTACAGCATTTGTTTGAAATAGAAATCTTTTACAACATTACAAATGTCTTTACTGTTACTTTTGATCAATTTAATGCATCCTTGTTGAATAAAAGTGTTAATTTCTTAAAAAGAAAGAAAGAAATAAACAAGTCTTACTGAGCCCAAACATTTAAAAGGTAGTTTAACTTACTACTTTCGTTGTGCCTATTTTTTTTGTGTGTGGGTTTCATCAAGGGTTTCATCAATATTGTTATGCTGCTCATTGTATGTAGTCTTTTAAAATATATTTCATACTGCTGTGTGAAGCAGCTATGAAGTAGTTCAGGGACACTTACTTGTTTTATTTGTGTGCCCTATATTGCCCCATGCAAAATAAGTACAGTTTTTCTAACAGTAATTCAATTCTCAATTAATAATAGTTATTTGAAGAAAAAAGGTCCATAATTATGACTTCTGCTGTCTTAGTGTGTGTGTGTTTATTTGCACACCGCTATGATGTCTCCTGCAAAGACACACACGCAGCGTTCACCTGTCCCCATTGGCAGGAGGTGTTGCTGGGTGTTTATGATGTCTGCTTGATTAGAGGATAGGTTTACATTACCTGCACTGACATCCTGCACAGGCCTGATAATGGAGCCAGTGTGCTGGAATCCCTGGCATGTTTTCAGTGCTGTGCAGAGAAAGGGCATCCTTTTATATCCAAACCCCCTCTCTGATCCTTTCTTCTCTGTCCTGATGAGGTGATAAGAGCCAGAAAGCATATAATGAACCTCTGTCAGAGCAGACAAGGGAGTGAGGAGGGTCTCTGTTGAGCTAGACAAGCTTACATGGCAGCAAACTGTCCTGGGGCAAGGCTACACACACATGTAGATGGATACACACACGTGCATTCCAGTCTGACATGCTGTACTTATTGCCAGACCTTTTGACCTGCTTGTCAGACAATGGTGTCTTCCTCTGAAAAGCCAGTCATAATTCATGAAATTAATCTCCTCTAAGGGCCGCGGTCTGACTCGACGTAGCCCTCCAGGCTGATTGAGTCCCCCAGAAAAGAACCTCTGGTTTTTATCTGTGGCAGGAAAGCCATCAGGAGCCGTTTTTCCTGCAATGATCTCAACTGTCCCTGATCTGCCCTCTATTTTACCTTTTTGCTTCCTTGTGGAGCTCAGTGGTAAACAAAGTAAATTTGATAAAACCTGCTTTTAAGGCTTTGAATGTAATTTGAAGGGGACCAAGTTTAGTTTTTGTTGATTAAATTTACAGCTGACTCGTAACAGCCTTCCTCAAACCACCATAGCACCAGTCGCTGTTTTCTCTTTTAAAGTGAATCTCTGTAGAAAATTTCCCAGGCTGTTAAAGTTGGTTAGCGTGAAATTTGCGATTAACATCCCTACCGATACAGACAGGTCTAGTCATTGTTTGCTTATTTTAACGCTTGACGTGTGCTGAAGGTATGTCTATCCTTTATCTGAACCTCACAGACTGGTTTGCGAGCCTCCATCTGCGCTGCTGTGTCATGTCCGACCCTCAGCACAGTCATGCTGCTCTTAGATTTTGGGTTTATGAAAAAAGAGCATTGTATCTACTCACACTTGCATTTTTAAATGTGTCAACTCTTAGTTATGATTTCACACAGCTGTGCAGTTTGACTGGGCGTTCACATTGACAGCGTCTTGCAGCGACAAAGCAACCTGAAGTCATTTGTTTTCAATGAGAGTTAGTGATTTACAGCAACATTAGTAAAGTGTTGTGAGCTTGTGCTGCAATGCATTTACTTTATACAAATAAACTATGCATCAGCAGCAATGTGTTCTTCATGCAAATGTAGTGCGTCTTATGTTGTTCGTTATATAATGCATTATGCCCTGATAATTTAGTTACATTTTTTTGCCCTGTTTTGTATTTGTTTTTCTTTTTTGCTTTCTTTTTGTTTTGTTTTGTTCTGTTTTGCTTTCTGTTTTTTGTTTTGTTTTGCTCTGTTTTTTGTTTTATTTTTTGTTCTGTTTTGCTTTGCTCTGTTTTTTGTTTTGTTCTGTTTTGCTCTGTTTTGCTTTGCTCTCTTTTTTGTTTTGTTTTATTTTTGTTTGAGTTGATTTGTTTTGCTCTCTTTTATTAGGTTTTTTTTTTTGTTGTTAGTTTTGCTCTGTTTTGCCTCGCTCTCTTTTTTGTTTGGTTTTGTTTTTTGTGTTGTTTTGTGATTCTTCTCATTCAGTAGATTTGTGTAAGGAACAGACAGAAATTTATGTTGTTATTTGCTGAATCTTTCCTGTCCAATATGAATCTTGCTCATGCTCGCAGACATTCAAATGTTACAAGGGACAGCAAATATGAGACTTATCATAGTTGCTAGTTTTGAATGGGCACAAGCTTGAATCTTGACATTTTGGTTAGTTTCAGAGACAAGCGAGTTTTGACCTAATTTAAATTTTTTGAGTGAACTCTCCTTTCTTGAAGTGATACTGATAGTAGCACTTGCTTTTTAGGCATCAAACTGGTTTAAATAATTTTAGCTTCACCAAATATTGCATTGTACGTGGTATTGCATTGTATGTGTGGATTTCCTCGTATGTTTATGAATAACAGTTTGAAAACCGTTTGACATTCGATGAACCGCATCTGTCCTGTGCTGTTAGGTCTACAGTCATTTGGACTTCTGCAGTTTTGGTTTCAGTGAAAATAGAAGTGAGTGGTAACACTCCGAGTAAATGAAGTGCCTCCTAGTAACAAGCAAAGCATGTCAGTAAATAAAATCCAATGGCCTAAAGCTACGGCTGCCTTAAAACAACAGGAGTTGTAATTGCAGCATGCTGCGAGCTCCACTGGTGCTTTCTGGTCTGACTCTGAGAGGAAGGAGGGCTTTCATACGGAAATTAGAGGGCTTAGCAGTGGCTGTTTGGTTTGTTTGAGTAAACCATTGCTTTTATTTCAAATGTGCAGTGGAGAGTGAGTTTTATGTGGCCTACATGTAGAGTAGTCATCAAAAGGAGCTGCAGTCAAACTTGTGCTCTCTGTGGGAGGAAACAGGACTAATCAAGGTATGGTTTAGGATGTATTACAGGAAAACTAGAGGAGAGCAACTAGCCTACGTGTTTCTGAAAGCACTGCTGAAATTTCTTGCAGAAAATAGTGGTTTGTCTGAGCTTGTCCTTCTCCAGGAAGATTGGTTAGATTACTAACAAACACACATAAACACTGATATACTGAATTTACAGTACTGACTAAATTTTCAGTAAAACTGTTTTGAAAGAAATTCACAGTAATTAAAAAAATATAGTAATAATGTACATAACAATGTGTATTTTATATATAAAATGTACTGTATATATTAATTATTGGTTAAAAGATAATATTCAGACTTACTTAAAATACTTTAATCTTGAATAATATAGGCTATACTGTATATTTAAGCGTGAAGCAGAATATATTTATATATATATATATATATATATATATATATATATATATATATATATATATATATATATATTTTTTTTTTTTTTTTTTTTTTTAAAAAGTAATTTTAACAAAATGTTAAAATGTTAAAAAATGAAAGTGTGACAAAATTAAAGTATATGGCAATATATGCAATTTAAAGTTAACTTATAAAATATACTTAAATTTTGTCACACTTTAGTTTGAGGACCAATTCTTACAGTTAACTAACTATTAACTATGACTTTTGCCTCAGTAAACTCCTAATTTGCTGCTAATTAATAGTTAGGTAGTTGTTAAGTTTAAGTTTGGGCCAATATGCTAATAATGTGCATGTAAAAAACAAACTAGTTAATAGTGAGAATTAGTCCCTAAACGGTTACCTTTAATTTCATATATATATATAAATATAAATATAAATTATAATGTGCGTCAACTTTTTACTTCCAAAACAACTAACAAACAGTATTTTAAAGTAAA
This sequence comes from Spinibarbus caldwelli, assembly GCA_039654775.1. Classification (NCBI taxonomy): domain Eukaryota; kingdom Metazoa; phylum Chordata; class Actinopteri; order Cypriniformes; family Cyprinidae; genus Spinibarbus; species Spinibarbus caldwelli. The sequence goes on along the minus strand of CM077236.1, from coordinate 20,547,563 downwards.
ATTACTTTTGTATCCCATTAAATCTACTTTAATTTTGTAGATATAAATTTATTTTATTTTGTATAAATTTTTAACTTTAGCATTTCAAATGTGTTAAATTTAACATAACAGTTATGTTTTCTGATAAAAGTTTAAATACTTTAAATATGGTTCAGAGAAATTAATACCAAGTTTTAGCATTGCAAATAAGTTCTTGCTTTGCACGCATTTTGGAGTACTTTCTAGGCTAGCACTTTCTAGGCTAGCAGAAACTGATTGGCTGGTTGCTCTCTGTAGCTCATCTCTGTGTGTGACGGCATAGTATCTGTCCTCTGTCCCTGACTGATGAACTCATAGGTCTCTTTTCTATTAAATTAATTGAAGCGCTTTAGTTGTTTTTCTTTTGTCAAGACTTGGCGTGTGCAGAGGCAGCAGAACAAAGCCTGCGCTTTCCTATAGCAAACGTGGAGCCAGATCTACGCCATCCAAACTTGGCATAGAAACTTGGAGCCAATCTGTAAGCAATTTAGTGTAGCTCTGTGGAAGCAGTTTGCGAGAGACAGAGCGCAAGAGAGGGAGATTTCTTATAAATAGTAATAGTGTGCGGCAGTCAGTAAGTACAGAATTGGTGTGCTTCAAATGAAAATGTGCTGAAAAAATCCTTAAAGGCAATCAAAAGCGAATACCCACAAAAGATTGAGTTAGATATTACAGTAATCATTTCCGGCAAGGTCTTTCTTTTCCTAACCCAATAAGAAAGGGGGGACTTCGTAAGAACGTTTGAATTGCCTGCAAGCGTGCACAGATGTGTATGTGCGGCTGAATGCGTTTTGTTAGTGTGTGTAAAAGATTGCTCATGTGACTGTTATGATTATGTCACCCTTATTCTCTCCAAATCTGTCAGTTGTAAGTATTGATCTGCACGGACCAGACGGTGGGATCGTCTAACTGATATCATGTGACTGACTTTACGAGGCAGGTGGTGCTGGGTCATGCTCTCTGCCTTTATTAGGCCAAAGCAAACTCAAAGACCCTTTTGTGCTGTGCCATCTCTTGACTGCAGTGGACCATAAGAAAAATGAGAGAGATACTTCCACCTTATAGATCTGTAATATTTTTTGAAAAGCATGATATTTGATATTTCAGTCAAGGTGTGGTTGATATGTGATGGTAATTTTTTACTCTTTTTGAGAACATCTATCTTTATATTTTATATGTAAAAAAAAAAAAAAAAAAAAAGGTACCCAAGAATTTCATTTTACATCATATTTTGTACATTTGGCAATAAAGGCTTTAACTTGAACTTGATACTTGATTTTTTTTAGGTTTACTAGAGCAGGTAATTAAAGTCTTTTGAAAAGTGAAATTGCCAGAATTCGTTTTATTCTGTTAATTCATTAATTTCTAGCATGTGTAAAATTTGAACACCCTTAAAACAAACCTAATACAAAATAAGTAATTAATGAGACACAATAAAACTTTAAAGCTACTCTATCCTTAAAAAATAGAATGATTTTTAGAAAAAAAGAAATAGTGAACAGGAGACAGATAAGTTATTCCAATTTAAAAAAAAAAACTATACATTTTGCATAAACTATCCTAGAGAAGAATGAATTGCATTACAGAATACATAATATGTGACACTGTTAATACATGTTTTTAAATATTTCTCCTCCTTTCTCTTTTTTTTTTTTTTTTTGCCCGTCTCTTCCCCTCATATTCTCGGATGGATGATCACCTTTTCGACCCTGTAGGTGAGTGTATACATGCATTGCCTCCACAGTTATTATACAGCAGATGTTTCTTTTGGTCTTTGCAGAAGTCGTTACCTCTTTTATAGATGCTTAATTATGAGCAGCTTGAAATAAGGATGTTCCTTATGAAAAAAGCACTTGGGATGCAGTCTGCCTCTTTAAACCTTTGAACTATTGTACTGGGACTGAAGTACACATACATCAAACATAATAGTTTATCTGTGCCAAATGTACTATTTTTTAAATCAGATCATCATTCACAGACTGGAATATTTTTGTATTGATATACAATAGAAGTGAGTGGCCACATCATGTTCCCAGTGACATGGCGAGAGGTTTAGACCATTGAGAGTACAAGATATACTTGGATTTTTCTCAGATAGGATACAAAATCAGTCCTGAAAGTTCTTATGAAATATATGTAGTTTTTAAATAAATAATCAATGCTTAGTCATCATAATGTCATGAAAGTCCAACTAAATCAAATTTTTTTAATGTGTTTCTTTGTTGCCAAAATTTGGGACATGCCTGTTTTGTTTTGTTTTGATTTTTGTTTTGTTTTGTTTTGTTTTATGTTTTGTGTTTCGTCTAGTTTTCTAGAAATGAAAAAGAAAAAACTGAAATAAAAAAATTTAATTTGGTGGAACAGGGCAAAACCTTAGGTTTTTTTTTTTTTTTTTTTTGCTCCATATCTGTGAAAAGTGCCAGTATTAATGGTGGCTTAAACTCAGGCAGAACTGTAGGATGAGACTGGACAGATAATGCTTCAGACTTGCAGAGAAAACCACTGACTTGCTTATGTGTATCGTTCAGGAAGCTGGGCTGATTTCCAAAGGATGTGGTTAGATGGATCTCTTGATTCTGAGCTTAGCATTTCTTAATGCCAGATATTTCTCTTATGATGACTACTGATGAAGAGGTGGGTGCTCCTGAGGTTCAGAGTGGAAATGCCTCAGCTGAATAACAGTGGAGTATAAAACAGACATTTACTTTTGTATTTCCTCAAGGCACTAATGGATCATATAAATACAGATACTGCACAGATATTGCACTAAATATCACTGTATAAGCAGAGTTCTGCATGAACTCCAAACATTGATCTGAAGATCCCACTATGGATTCTTACATGACTTGCTGCTCTTTTAGATCTTCTGCTGAGAGTTTACCACTGGCTCGATGCACAACCATTTCACCTCTAATGTGAGATACAGTGTGCCACATTTTCCATAAAGACATTGCCAAAGGGCAAAATCAAAAGCTTCCATTAGTTAATCCCTGATGTTCCCATTTAAGGCCAACTCTGAAACTGGAGAGGAGAAACAACTGTCTAAATTTGCTTTGTGTTGGAAATCTGCACATTAAGAACAGATAGTTTCTAAAGGTTATTCATCCCTCATGTTTGAATCTTCCTCCTTTTTTGTAATCACTTCTTCAGATGTAATCAAAGTTTTTCCATCTGCTTTGCATCTAGGAAGCTTTTCTTAAAACTTTGCAAAAGTGCTCATTAGCAAAGGCACTCAAATGATAATGTTTTTTACTGGGAGCCTCTGAGTGTGTGAACGCCTTTAGGTTTGATTTATGTAAATGTTTGAGGTTGTGCAGTGTTGTGGTTGCAATTTTGAGGCTAGCACACATCTCTTCGTTCAAAGATGAGATTGCACATGAACAGGGAACGTGAGGAACCGGCAGGAGGCATCTTTCTCTTTCTCACACTGTCTCATTATGACACTCTCTTTATTCTCACTTTCAAAACCTCAGTATATCAGATGACTAACACGTTTAAGCTGTGTATATAGCTCAATCCTCTGTCATGTCACCTCATGTTTGAATAATTGTGCTGCTACTTGCATTACAGGACTCCTTATCCTGTCACCTTAGCTGACATTGTTATTACTTCCACCTCTAAACCCCTTCACACTCAGAGTGAGGTCATTTACTTTCGAATAAACTGTTAGCTTCAAAGTAAAATAATTTGAATAATACACAAGTATGGTCTTATTTTTTATTTATTTTTTTTTTTACATAAACTCTTTTGAAATTTTCAAGAGGTTTAATAAAAATCAAAATAGAAACAAGGTTTAAATGTAAATTTAGTAAATCAAAACGTGGCTTAAGGAAAGTGTCACTTTCACAACTTTTTTTTTTTTTTTTTTTTTTTTTTTTTTTATAAATGCCTTGTTTTGTATTCCACAGAAGAAAAAGTCATAGTTTTGGAATGACAAGAGGGAGAGTAAATGATGACCATTTCCATCTCTTTAACTATTATTAACAAACTTGAACTAATTCTGCATTGTTTGCAAAAGAAACAATATCATAAATGGAGTTTGTTAAAGAGAGGTATGACAAAAGTTTGTTAAAATGCTCTAGTGAATGCTAACCAGCCATTTAAATGTAAAGCAGCAAGCTCATTGACTTTGTATGCAACATAATTTTACTTAAATTTTACATTTACTTTACTTTTCTTTTTAATTTCCTTTTTTTTTTTTTTTTTTTAAGTATAATTAGAGGAGTCTCATAGACTTACACAGAAAGGATCTGAGGCATATCCAGGTTTAGATTTGAGTCCTTTTGACCCAAGACCCTTCAAGAACATCTTAGCAACCACATAGCAATACCTTGACAATACCTTTTTGGCAGTTACTTCAGAAAATGTAAAGTTCTGTTTTTTTAGGTGCAATTGTGTCATAGTGCCATGGGATGTGCTGTCAGACACAATGATTAGTTGTGTACAGATGGACATGAGGTAATTTTGTTATTGTGCTGGGCGCAAGTGTCCGATCCAGTCACAATGATTGGAGAGTTTTGTCTTCTGGGAACAAACTTACTGTGTTCATCCATAATAAATAGTCTTTTCCTCCACATATGTTTGAAAAACTGCAGTCGCCTGTTGATTTCAAGAGCCATCATTTATGCCGTTGACGTATGTAATGTGCGCAAGCTGCAAACAACATCTATAAGAAATTAATAATTGTAACATTTTCAAGAAAAGTTTGACAGGGCTGTAAAACTTATGTTTTGCATTGTATTTTGAGATTAAGTAGTGCAGGTTTATTTTTGTTGCAGCACGGCCATGTAATTGCACGTTAGGGGAATCAGTTGTAAAACAAGTAAAAATTTGTTGAGTCTTGTAAAGTTGACTTGTGAGGGATCAGGGTAATGAGAGAGAAAAAGAGCTGCCCTCGGGAACCAAGGAAGAGGAGATGTGTGTGTGTGTGTGTGTGTGTGTGTGTGTGTGTGCAGAAGAGAAAAAGAAGCATAAGTATTGGGAAGAAAAATTTGGATGCTATTGTCCAGCACTCATACACTAGGGACTGAAGAGAGATAAAATAGCTGAGTTGAAAGGAAAAACAAATGAAAGATAGAGAAGATAATGCAGGAATTCCAAAACCCCAGTGATGAGTCAGGGAATGATACGTCTCAGCGGAGGTCCTAATAAATTCCTCCCTTGATTGTGAGCACAATGTAAGGCTTAGGTTGCTGTGGCTGCCTGCAAGAATCGTGTCTTACCTCATCCAACTCTCACAGGACATTGCACTTGATTGCGGAGTTAGGCTATGTCAGTTGTCACTCAGTCAGGTCTCTTCAGTAATCACAGTAAAGTTTGATTGAAATAATTGAGCTGAATGGGCCTTGATTGGAAACGTCTTGGGTGTTCACAATTAAACAGGCAAGTGTCCTTTTTTTGAAATCAGAAACCCAAATCTGAAGTGAAGCATAGAGCCAAAGCATACAGTCATGATGAGTTCCAGCATTTAATAATGAAACATGACATATTCAGTGTCATCATACATGTTGTTCTCATCAACCATGCTTTTGTGTTTAGACCGTAATAATTCTTACAGACTTTTTATAGAATTTCAGCTAAAGATGTGTTGTCCGATGTTTCCACAGTCATGAAAAACTTGTAAATATCAGGAATTTTAAAATTGTTTTTTTCCAGGCATGACAAAATTATGAACTATACTGAAATTGTGAATTATAAATGTATTTCAAATACTATTCTTTTGAACTTTCTATTAATCACAGAATCCTGAACAAAAACTAAGCATCACAACAGCTTTCAACATGATGATAATAATAATAAATATTTAGAAAGCATTGAAACAAAGCATTCTTGATTATCGAAACTGCATATTAAAAAATTTCTGAAGGATTATGTGTGACACTGAAGACTGAAGTAATGGCTGCTAAATAAAATTAAGATTTGCAATTATATTTAAAAGTATATTAAAATAGAATTTAAATTGTAATATTTAAAAAATAGCCTATAATGTAATTTATTTGATCAAATAAATGTAGCCTTGGCAAGCATAAGAAATTTCTTTCAAAAACACCAAAATATCTTACCAACTTTTTTTTAGTTTTCTGATCTAAAATATTTTATCTGCTAGATATTGCTCTTTTGTTGAGATTGTATAGAGTAAAACACATTCTCAAGCCATAATGAAGTCTGATTTGTGAGTTAGCTCGTTTGAGTGAATGAGTCTAAATGATTCATTAGCAAATCAGTCTGAATCAAAATTAATTTTGCAAGTCCTTTTCCAGTGATCACAATCAACTAGAAAAGTCACATAAAAGCCAAAAAGTTGAATTATAGCTTTACTTTTTAATAAACATAAAATTAAAATATGAACATTACTTATAACCCACAGTGATAACATCACTGTAATATTTGTAAACTAAATTGTTAGTAGTCGCCTCTTCCTGCACATATTACCACAGCATTAAGCCTATTTAAAACTTAAATGCCATTCTTTTGCAGCCTTTCAAGTAGGGCTGCACGATATATCGTTTCAGCATAGATATTGCGATGTGCACATCCGCAATAGTCACATCGCAGAATGTGCGATTTTTAGTATACTGATCGTTATATTTATTATACTGATCATTTTCGCGACAGCTGACCCAGTTTTCCTTTGTCACTATTTACAAAGTTGGTAAGTGTATGATGCCTAGTGTTTTAAAAATCTGTTCAGATTTTAAAAGTTGTGTAGTGTATTCCAGCCATTACTTGCGGGGATATGTCGTGTCGCGCCGCGTCCAGTGTAGACAGCATCACTGATTATAATGGGTTCTATTGTATTTTGTTGCGCTGCACCGCTCGTGTCCGGTCTAGACACGGTGAGAGCCATGCAGATGCACGTGAACACTGAATTCCGTTCACTTCCGCATCTATTTGTGCCTGAAATGACACGTATGCGCGAAACTGTCAAAATGCATGTCTCTGCAAGTATCCTTGTAAACACAGTTGCTTATGGCTTAAGTGAAGGTGAAAGTCGTGACGTATTGTCAAGTATGGTGACCCATACTCGAAATTGGTGCTCTGCATTTAACCCATCCAAGTGCACACACACAGCAGTGAATAGTGAACAAACGCACACACACACCATGAACACACACCCGGAGCAGTGGGCAGCCATTGCTCCAGCGCCCGGGGAGCAGTTTAATGTTCCTACGGCTTTCTGGGTCATGAATGTTAATCAAACAACAAAACACATAGAGAAAAATCACTTTTGTAGCTTTAACACAGATTTATTAAATTTAATTTATGCAGTGAAAACTATGCAATGTTATTTTACATTTGATTATTCAACCAGTATACCTGAATACTGTTAGAATCACTGTTTATTTATTTTATATCTTTGTTCTATTATATTTATCTATGTTTGTAATTTATTTTCCTATGCTGATTTACTCACCTACGAAATCATCCCAATCATTGTTTTTTTAATTTTTATTTATTTATTTTTTTTCCAAATAGAGCTTAAGTCATCTGGTGTTTTTTTTTTAAATTTATTTATTTATTTTTTTTGTTTTTTTTCATATCGCAATATATATCGCAGAAATACAAAATATTGCAAAGTGAGTTTTTTTCCAATATCGTGCAGCCCTACTTGCAAGCACTGGCATTTCCTTAAGGAAATGCAAATCTAGTTTTAAGATTTAAGCACTTCAAAAATGTTTGAATTTGGGTGGCTGTCTCACCTATGTAACCTCTGGTTAGGCAGAGCTGTCAAAATAGACTCCACATGCACTGGAGCCAGATACGTATATGTGCACAACACAAATTAGTCAGATGCCAATCAGTGCAACTGGCCTAGAGGACGGCACTATCTACAGCTGTTGACATATCATGTTTGACATTCAGCCACTGTTCCACGCCCCTGGCCACCACACCCTCATGAGCAGACTGAGATTTATGGGAGCTTTGGGGCCCATGGGCTGCAGTTTCACTCTGATTCTGCACTCGTCATGCAGGAGGTTGTGATTACAGGCCAAGTTGGAACCAGTAGGCCTGAGTCAGCGCCATCTTACTAGGAATCTATGCACACCCACATGAACGTACATACACAGATGCATACTCTGATGTGAAAACCATCTTTCCAAACAAGCACATAGATAAAGAAAGTCACTGTGACCTTAACCCTCTCTGTAAACACACTTTACGTTGTCAGATATGCAAGTGAAACCGTACATTGAGGATCGCAACCACATACCCATAATTCATTCCTCAGAATTACACATGCTCACACCCATATCCTCATAGCCTGCTGTTGGCATGATCACTCTTCCTTTCATGGATGCCAGCTAGTCACAAAAGCGTGCCTTACATGTGGAGAAAGTGTGTGTGTGTGTGTGAGGGGAAAAATAAAAGGGTTTGATTCACTATAAAAAAAATAACTTTGGTATTTTTTTTTTTTTAGTAAAAATATCTAAAAATGCTCATAACAATATAATTTTACTACTTGTGCAAAAATTGCATAAGACAAGACTTGTTTTCTAAGAATCTTAATTGAATTACGTTTATTGTTCTTGCATTACTAGCAAATAGTTATCCATTTATTTAGTTAGTTGTGGGAGGAAGAAATAAAAGGGTTTCGCTATAAGCCAAATAATAATTTTAGTATTTTTGGCAAAAGTATCTAAACATGCTCATAACAAGATAAATGTAGTTCTTGTGCAAGAAAAACGGCATAATATAAAACTTGTTTTCAGAGAATCTTATTTAAATTATGTTTGTTATTCTTACACCATGGCAAATTCATTTTATTTAGTATGTTTTGATTGTTTTAAGCATAAATCTAAAAGAATTTGGTTTAGTTTGTTTAAACAAGAAAAACTATTTGTCAAAGGGTTAATTAAAATAAGTCGCAGTTTAAGATTAGTTTAAATAAATTTCATTCTTTTAAGGATTGCCTTTTGCTTAAAGGGGTAGTTCACCCAAAAATTAAAATTGTCATTATTTACTCACCCTCATGTCAATTCAAACCTGTATGAGTTGAACATTGAAGATATTTTGAAGAATGCTAGTAATCGAACAGTTGATGGTCCCCATTGATTTCCATAATATTTCTTTCCCTACTATGAAAGTCAGTGGGCACCAACAACTGTTTGGTTCTTCAAAATTCTTCAAAATATCTTCTTTTGTGTTCAACACAAGAAAGAAACTTATACAGGTTTGGAATGACATAAGAAATGCAACATCTAGTATACCTCAAGTGTCTGATTTTGCAGAATGTCAATTTAAGACAAAGAAATTCTCATCTACATAATCTGATTCTAGAAATGCCTCAGATGTACAGAATGTACTCGCATTCATCCAATTAGAGCTGTGCTTGACCGGCCATCCACGCTCAGTCGTACTGAACAGAACTGGACCTAGATCGGTTGATAACAGATACATCTCATGTGTCTTTTTCTCCAGGTGGTGCAGATCATTGTGTGTGGCCTTGTGTCGCATGTTCAAGACCACCTTGCTCCGTTCAGCCCCCATAGCTTGTGCTTGGATGACTTCCTGCTTCATCAAGCCGTTTTCAGAGACAAGCCAGGCCTGGTTAGAATCAAAACGTACATGCGCACACATACTCGCCTCCTCACTGGCCCTCGAGCTCTCGCATTACACACCGAGGCTAATGTCACTTTTCTTTATCCAACACCTTTCTCTGCGTCCACATGATTAATGAAGCCTCCACCTGCATTCATCACTCAAACACTCAGGGTTTGTCTGTGAGGAACGGCAGTGGACCTGAGGTAACACAGAGCCTTGAAGTTCTGTTGTTTTGAGGGTATTACAGTTATTTAGACCTGTGATTTCATAGTCTACAAACACCCAGTTGAAAGATTTCAGGGTCCATCCTAATTTCGTATATTGAGGGGTGTTGATATTAGCTTTATGCTAGGTTTAGTACATAATAGGGTTAATTTAAAAGTCGTGTCCCAAATGAGGCACTATACACTTACACTGTAGACTATGTATTCTGTCACATTATTCTGTATTCTCTCTCTCTGCAAGTGCACTGCTGTCTTGCACTCGCAACGAAATGGATAAGTACATAATCATATTAACAAATAATAAACCATTTTAACACACTTCAGAATACATGCTCAGTGACTGATCTTTGTCATGTTTGTTTACAGAGTTCACACTCGGAACATTCTCGTTTCCTTGCAGTTATTTTCAAGATCTGAGATGAATTATCGATTGTCACTTTTATTATGACAATTAAAGTCACGCAAAAATGTCTGAACTCAAATTAATCAAATTTTTATATTGTACAAAATAGAAACCATTCCAGAGTAGAATCCCATCGTTTGCTTAATATTACCATCGCATCTGGTTAGGACATGGTGTAACTTTTTGTATAGCGAAGTACGCATTGTAGCACAGTTGCTGTTAGCTTTAGCACGTTTAGCACATCTTTTTTAGCAATGTAGGGTTCGCCATAAAAATTGAGTTTATAAAGTGTCCAACATGCACTAAAAATGTATAAAAGTGCAGAAGTTTTTATCATCTTTAAGTCTTTATCTTGTAAACGGAGCAAAAATATTGATGATTCATCCGGCAGGACACACATTTTTGTCCAATAGGATGTTCTATAGAATGCCCCTCCCCCAAAATTAAATTCTGCTAAGGACCTGCTCCAAATGGCACCCTAAACCCACACTTCAGGTGACGTCTGCGAGTATGCAAGTGCACTAGGGCTGTGCAATTAATCGCATGCGATTCTCATAGTCTTCGTTAATACACAGAGCCGGAGTTCACTGACAAGCTAGGCAATATCGCATTCATTATAGCAAATGAATCGCCTGCTATAATGAACGCAATATTGTCTAGCTTGACAGTGAACTCCGGCTCTGTGTATTAACTGCTGCTCCATCTGACAGCAGGTGATGGCGATTAACTGCTAATCACAGAACCGGCTTTACTGACGAGATGCGCATGAGAATCGCATGCGATTAATTGCACAGCCCTAAAGTGCATATGAAGTGTGCCATTTGGGACAGGGCCTATTAGCTAGAAGCTTAGTTGGCATTCATGGCTGTGATAAAAATCTGTTGCCTATTGTTTTTGCAGTTTACTTTGGTTTAGTTGGCACACTTGAGGAGTTCTATGCTGGGTGAGAGGGTTTAGGTAGCTTTTGTCTTATGCCAGTCTGCTCGTACATACGCACACAAACCCCACACACGTTGTGTCACCACAGGCTTTGCTTGTAAAGTCAGAGCAAGTGTGAAACTAAAGAGGTGGTTTAGGGTTTTATGAGGACCGGTATTATGGCAGTGGCGGAGTGTGAGAGGAGAACTTCACCTCTCTCAGCGTAAGCTCATGTGGCACTTGGCTGTTCGCACCATTTACTGGAAGCCAAAAAAGTCTAAATCAGTTGTGCTACATTTGCAGAGCACAGTTCTCAAAGCACTGGAGCATTGTGCCTCAGTTTTGTGATGTCATTCTGAACGTAAGGCCTGTCATCGGGGGTGGATGGAGTGGATGATGTATGGTGGAAAAAAGGATTGGTGGATTAGAATAAAAGAGTTTAACCTTCAGTGAGTTTGAAGGGAAGCACGGGTGATTTGGGATCCCTGATTCTCGCAGACACCTCAAGCATCACTTCAGTGGCATTGGCTTCACATAAATCACAGCAGACAGACTAGACTCAATGAACCAAACATTCAATGCATTCTTGGGGTTAAAACAACCAGACAGAGCACAACAGAATGAAATAAAACGCTGGTGTCTCGTGATGTATTTTAGGTCGAAATGTAAAGTTTAATTTATTACAACAAATAATTTATGTTTACGTTTTTTGAAAGTGAATAGTGACAAAATTAGCTGTTTTTGTATTCAGAGAGAACCAAGTGTGAGTGGGGCTTAAAGACAAAATCATTTGCATATTTGAACTATTGCTTGTATACTTCATCATCATAATAATAATAATAATAATATATATATATATATATATATATATATATATATATATATATATATATATATATATATATATATATATATATATATATATATATATATATATATATATATATATATATATATATATAGAATGAATGGATGTGCCACAGCAGAGTTGAAGTGTGTTTATGGTACCGTGTCCCCTCTGGTGCATCAGGTCTCTAAGAGCACTGGAGGATAATGTTAGCTTGTAAAACCTTTAGGAGCTTTCAGCCACAGCCAGCCTTTATATGCAGGGACAGAGCTGCACTGTGGGGACTTTCCTGTGATGCTGGTACTTTTTCATTATGGAAAGCTTGGAGAGCACACAGAACTGTTGGAACTTTTTTGTGAGGCAGAATTGGACGACTACATGGTGCACAGTTGACTTGATAAGGCGTTTTCCTCTTTCTCATCTGTATTACATTTGTTTTAAACTGCCCTTAACGGAATAACATGCCTCTTAATATTTCACTTTTCTATGGAAAACTGTTTCCGCTTCAGATTAAAAAAAAAAAAATGTAATTAAATGCGACTCACACTTGCAACTTTTTCTCATAATAGTGTCTAACAAGTATTTGTCATATTTGTTACTTTATCATAAAGCTTTGTCTAATTGCAACTTAATTTTTTTTATCATTGTAAATGTATATTTCAAAATATGACTCTATATTTCAAAAATTTGACTCTCTTCATTTTTTATAATTTTTTAGTAATTTTTTTTAAGTGTGAGTTTCTCTGAACTGTGACTTTATATCTCAAAGTGTGACTTTATATCACATATGATGCCTTAATTTTTTATAACTTTAACTTTTTATTTTTCATAATTGTGACTAGTGTTATCACGGTACCAAAATTTCTGTATTCGGTACCAATACCAGTGAAAATCCACGGTTCTCTGTACCAATTTCGGTACCAAAGCAAAACACAAAAACATGCTAATTAAAAAACACAATATTTTATTAATAAAGTTAAACAAAAATAAACTGTATAAAAATCAATGCCATTCTTTATGCTTATTTAAAATTGTTTCAAGTTTTTCCACAAGTAATACAAGTATGAAAAAAGTAAACAAGTTTCACCCAAAAGTTTTTTGTAATTTCTGCTGCCGCTGAAAAACAACTGTAAACTGTTGTCAGTTTTAGGGTTTGCTGGTGTTTCATGATCTTCCTCAGCCTGCAGCTGTAAAAGGAAAATATATTATACTTAAGTAAAGCAGTGGACTGAGTCTGACCAAATGCAGCATTAAATCATTGACCCCAGCTAAAATATAACATTTCAGCAAATAACAAACCTCAACTTTTATAATAGATTTAGATAAGATTACATATATTTTAAGACAAGTGTATATCAAATAGATGGAAACTGTAGCATTAAAAACACTTTACAATAAGATTCCATTTTTTAGATAACATGACCTATCAATAAACAAAAGTTATAAAGCAATTATTCTTCTTAGGGTTAATTTCAAAATGTACTAATACATAAAATCAAAAGTTCAATCTGTTAAAATTATTTAATGCACAATGACCAAACATGAATGATCAAGTGTTTGTATTAAATAACATTCACAAAAATTTATTTGTGTTATAAAATATATTGTTCACTCACTGTAAGTTGATGTTAGATAATAACATGAAGTCATGTTAATGAATGTTAGGCTATTATTGTAAAGTCTATACAGGAGATAAAATTTGACTGTACTTTCATTTAATCCAAACTGTGTAGGCTACAGATTTAATTTTAAAGGGCTTTTAAAACCTGCTAGTTATCCAGCCAAGAATAACAGCTAACTAACTAGCTAAAAAAAAAGCCCAGAACTGCTTTTCTGATGGACTGATATGACATAAACACTATTAACCATTTGCACATTCTCTAACACGCATATTTTAGATTCACAATTAATTTAAAAACCTCTGGTGTGTAAAAATAATAAATGCCATCATGTTCTCCATTTTTTTTTTTTTTTTTTTTTTTTTTTTTTTTTTTTTTTACCCTAATGAAAGTTACATACACATTCTTGCCTCTCTCTGTCTCTTGCATCCTCTTTCTCTACATTTCTAGTGGTTTGGCACTAAAACTAGCACTGAAGTGGGAATATCTAGTGCACTTAACATAGTTCCACAGAAATGCTAAACTAAACAAGAATTTGTCTTTTGTTTGTGTCTCTTTAGTAGTTGGACGGGCTTTCTGCACTCCGGTTCTCTCCACCAATTTACTGTAAATGTTCCATTCATTAATCCATCTGTTCTGTGTAATTGTACCATAGGTTGTGCAGGAATGTTGGCAGGCATCTTGACTTATTTTTGTCATATTGCTGTGCTCGCTAAATGCATAGCCTTACTTCTGATAGTCCGGGAGACAAATTAAACTTTCTCGCTCAGCCGTACTAAATTGAATTAGGGTTTTAGCAATTAATTTGGCATCTATTTCTAAGGCAGGTCAACCGTCCTGTGGAAACATGGTGCTCAGATGTTGTTGGCAGGGCTGCAAGAAGGTTCATGGCTCTGTGGACGTAATTGCACTCTGTGAAGGCAATCTCTTGATGAGCTCTAATGGACCCAGTGCTGCTCTGCGGTGCTGTTCAGTGTCCTACAGGAAGACTTTGAGCTTTCGGAGTGCACACACACACACACACACACACGCTCAAAGACTTTGTTCTCTAGGGTATTTGCTCAACACAGAGCGTAGAGTTGGTACTTCCCGAAACATTTACCCCCAGATTCCACCAGCAGACTTCTTTGGGCCACAACTAAGCTTTCCCTAAACAAACACTTTTTGTGTTCACACACAAACAGTTTATATCAATGATAGGTAGATAAATAAGTCTATTAGGTAAAAACTACAACCATTCAAAGCTAATATACGTAGTCTGTCTGGATACAAATGCTTTGATTCTGCCGCATAATTACACGAAAGACGCTATGGCCTCTGTTTTACTCAATAATAAATAAACAAAAACTTAATTATGCTTGTGAAGGGAAACCTCAGGTCATACGCAGCTAAGGACGGACATATTTTGATGAAAAATGAGACCGTATGCTGTAGAAAACAGGAAACTAACTAGTCACGGTCATTCGCAATGGCCGTGTTTAGATACAGTTCCAGAAATAGCACTTTAAGTAATGAAACATAGCGAAATGCAGATGTATAACAGGAGGACCGTGTGCTTTTGTTCATTTTTAGCTTATTAATTCTGTCTTTTTTATACTCAAACAGATTTTGAACATCTTACAACAGTTATTCCTAAACAGAAGTACGTGTATAAGAATTTGAGCAGGTTCAAAGGGGTTACTACACGGGGTAAAATTTTGGATTTTACTGTTATACCTATAAAGCAAAACAAAAATTAAATTTAAATACACGTTTTTTAAGAAGTTGCTCACCAAGGCTGCATTTATTTGATCAAAAATACAGTAATAACAGTAATATTTTATTGTTAAAATATTTTGTATAGTAAATGTTATTTTAAATAACTGTTTTCTATTTTTAATTATTTTAATATAATATTTATTTCTGTGATGGCAAAGTGAATTTTCATTAGCCATTACTCCAGTCTTCAGTCTCAAATGATCCTTTAGAAATCTTTCTAAAATGCTAATTTGCTGCTAAAAAAAACATCTCTTATTATCATGTGTTGAAAAAGTTGGTGCTACTTAATATTTTTATGGAAACTATGATGCTTTGATTTAGAAATTTCAGAAATGAAAGAATTTATTTGAAGTTAAACGTCTTCACTGTCACTTTTATCAATTTAATATGTCCTTGCAAAATAAAAGTGTTCTTCGTGATGGTTTTTTTTTTTCAAAAAAACTTTTGAGTGGTAGTGTATTTTAAATAATATTTTGAAAATATTTTTTTAAATTTTAATAAGAAAATAAAATGCATTATGTTGCAAGTTTATACATTTATAAACAATAGACGATGCTCATAGTACAATTATACTGTCGGTTTCTTTGTTACTAAAAGTTTTTGTTTGTTTAATTTAAACCAGACTTTATTAATGCTATTAATATTAATGATATTGGAACATGATATCCAGTAAATGAGAAACACATTGTGGTTTGGTGTTTATGAAAGTATACTTGAGTCTTACTGATGGGACTCTGGGGGTACAAAGTTGGGAAACACTGTCCTACGAAATCAGTTCAATCGTGCGATCATGTGAAAACTTGAGCAAGTAGTTTTAATAACAACTGCACATTTAGACAAAAGCCCCCGCTGAGCTGATGAATCCACTGACTGAGTGAAAGGGGGGAAGAGAAAGGACATAAAGGTAAAATATGTGTAGCACAAGGTCTGCTGTTTCGGAGTACAATTTATGGCTGACCAGGCTGAAAGCAAAATGAGGGGTTTTTATTGGGTTAAATCTACTGCTCAGTTCCCAAGAGCTGGGTCACTCTAGCCAAAAATCATCAGTTTTAGGTATGATGAAGCTCTTTTTCTGACCCTCTTCCTGCGGCTGTTAGGAATGCCATGGATGGGTTAATTCATGCAAAACTCTGTGTATAAAATGACTGCAGTGTGTTAGGTTGGATTTATGCCTTTAACAATTTTAAATAGGTGTAAGATTACATCAAGGTATTTGACCTTTATCATTCAACTAATACATGTTTCAGTTTGAAAAAAATAATGTGGTTTACCATGGTATTAAATGGTACTTGGTACTGAATGATTACCAATTTACTGTTTGAGCTTTTTGAGGATTTGCTCATTTGTTCTTCAAAGTTAATGCTAAGGTGAAACTTAATTCTGCTACTTTAAAAAAGGAGTTAGCTTCATTAAAGCTGCTAACAAAAGAAGCTACATTTCTCATATATACACTACTGTTTGGGGTCAGAAAGGATTTTTTGAGAGAAATTAATACTTTTATTCAGCAAGGGTGCGTTAAAATAATAAAAGGTGGCAGTAAAGACATTTATAATGTTACCAGATTTCTACTTCTGCTTTAAATAGATTTCTGTTCATTAAAGAATCTTTTATCAATGAATTTCAGTTTCCACAAAAATATTTTGCAGCATAACCATTTTCAACATTTATAGTAACAACCATTGTTTGTTAAGAAAACTGGATCAGCATATTATAAGAATGATTTCTGAAGAATCATGTGATACTGAAGACTGGAGTAATGGCTGCTGAAAATTCAGCTTTGCCATCATAGAAAAAAATAATATTTTAAAAATAGAAAAAAGTTCCTTTAAATCGTAATTATATTTCACAATATTAAAACCGACCCCAAACTGTGTGTGTGTGTGTTTGTGGCAGTGTAATATCAGAAATTGAACAGTTTAAAAAAAAAAAAAAAAAACATTGACGTAGCGTTTTATAGCATTAACGTGTCAGTTGTGATGCTACAAAAAAAATGTAGTTAAGTTACCATAGTAAACTCGAACACTGCTCATTTGTAATATTGTTACTGATCTGATGAGTTCTTTTGGAGAGTGTTGCGTTGAATTATGTAAAAATGTACATAAAAAGAAGAAACAAGTAAATTGTGTTCTCTCTTCCTCCCTCTTCTCTTTCTGTGGTCATATGTGACTGATTAGAGGATGGGACAGGGAGAGAAGCACAGGCTTTGTTTTCCCTCTCTTGGCCTTCTTGGAATTCCAACGGATTTACGGTGCACTCACCCCTCTGATCCTACTGATCAATGAGACCCTGGAGATGGACAGATGGAGACCCCCTCCCTCCCTAACTCTTCTCTTTCACCACTGATTCTCTCTCACTTGTTCCCTCCCTGCGTCTATTTTCTCTGACTTGTGTCTGTTTCTCTCTATGGAGAGAAGACACAAGAGCCCCAGCTGTGGAGTGACTGAACATTTGCTGATTTTGGCAATGACTTTGTCTTTTTTTGTAGTGGCTTTGATCCATTAGAAGTGATTAGGAAAGGGATAGGATTCACAGTGGAATGGCCTCTTCAACAGCGTGTGTGTATATGTGTCCTTGTGTTTTGGGGAAACAGATACAGATTTACATCTTCCTGGCGTATGATGTGACCTCATGATGTTTTGGTGTTTAGATAGAACCGTCACTATGGAAACTGCCCCTAAACCCCTGCATCCATCTGTTTAATGTAACGGCACTATGTGATCTTACCGCCATTTTTGTAACCCAAACTTATCAACTTACTCAGTGTGTTATCAAGCAACAATAGCCATAAAAACTTGTATATCTGTACACCTTTTGGTTTCCTCGTTTGTTTAGGTATATTTGTAACAAAAATACAATATATAAATATAATATGTGTGTGTATATTTATATTATATGATGATTTTTTTTGTTTATTTCTTCATTACATCTTAAATTTATTAATTCTCCACTATTGCCTTCACCCATTGATTGTACAATAATAATATAAAGTAAAAATATATATATTATATATATATATTATATTATATTATATTATATTCTCAAATCTCAAATGTTTTTTACTCTCCACCAATATAAAAAAAAATATTGATTTTTTTTTAATTTTCCACTATTGCCTTCACCCATTGATAGTAAAATAATAATATAAAGTAAAAAATTATATTATATTATATTATATTATATTATATTATAATTATTGTCTCAAATGTTTTTTTGTTCCACCATTGCCTTCGCCCAGTGATCATAAATATGACAATTTGGAGGATTGAAACAGATGAATGTAATTAGAATTGAATGATGAATAAAATGAGGATCTCTCTCTCTCTCTCTCTCTCTCTCTCTCTCTCTCTCTCTCTCTCTCTCTCTCTCTCTCTCAAATTACAGTTAAAATCAGTGTGGGGGGTAAAAAAAAACAAGTAAATTATTTTCAGATTTCGATTAGGTGCTTTGAGACTTTTCTCAAAGCACACGTGGAAGTAATATATTTTCAAATAACATATCCTTTATACTTCAACAGAGCTGTAATATTCCCATAAAACTAAAGAGTCACAACTGAGAGAATAAGTCCTGCAGTATTTGACATTACAGACCATTTCATAAAAGCTAAATGAAATTACTTCAATGTTAATAAACAAAGGCATTTTCATGGTCATGACCTCTTAACTCACTCTCTTGTTATAATACCACATTTTTCTGTAGTAATTGTGAAGTTAAAAAGCGACTTACTGCAGCAGTTCAGAACACGTAATCAGTTAGCGTAGGAGTTGTGTGTGTTAATTCACTTCTCTCAAATGGGCTTATCGTCATATCAAAGCCTGGGCACAGGAGTTTGTTTATGGTGAGATCATGCAGAATGAATGCAATGAGATTCACAGAGCGCTGACAGTTCATTGGCACAGCAGCGCTCTGTAAGCTCTCAGCACATTAGTACTAGACCACACAGTCGTCTTCTATTAAAACATGATGTACGCACTTCCCCTATATCATATTCTGCAAAATATTTACTAAACATTATCGTGTTGTTAATATAATTTACTTCAATTAATTATTAGGACACAACACAGCTTGTTTGACAGTCATTTTTCTGTTGTTATCTATTGTGTATGACATCCAAAGATTTTTTTTTTTTTTTTTTTTTATTGTCGATTAGTGATTCTAAACTTACAGTTCAGAAGTTTGAGTTTGACAAGTTTTTTTAATTTTAAGTCTCATATGCTCAGCAAGGTTGCATTTTTATGAAAAAATGTGGTAAAATTGTGAAGTGCTGTTAACACAACTTAAACTAAAATATAATTGTTTCTGTGCTGACAAAGCTGAAATTTCTTATTATTATCAGTGTTGAAAACAGTTGCTGATGATTATATTTTGGAAATATTTTAAAAATTCTTTGAATAAAAAGTTTAGAAGCATTTTTTGATCTTTTCTCTTTTCTTTACTGCCATTTTGATCAACTTGCAGAAAAAACGACAGTGTAGCTTTGTTCCTTCTTTCACACAACTGAGCAAAACTGCTCTAAGAAGCCGTGTAGACTTGCTGTAAAACTCATTAGCGTGTCTGCTCCTCCTCAGATCCCCACACCACCAAGCAGGAGTCATGAGGGGGGTCACCAGACATCTTTTGCCTGCTTTGACCTGGCTGTCTCTCAGGAGAAGAGAGGTCAAGGCGACCATTTTAGGGTTCAAGGAGTGATGAATGACTAGCGTTCCTGTTCTGTCATAAAATGGTGTTTAGTTTGACCTTATTCACAATGGCTTTGTTTCTTTTTTGTGAGGTGAGGCTATGCTATGTTAGATTAGTTTTAAGCAAAACAATTGTAATCACATACTTTGTTATGCACCGGGAATATTAACTCAACTCCACCACATTGTTAGTCTTTGAGCTGACAGCTCTAGTGCACATTTGGGGCTACAATTACAGCGGAATGTATCCTCCTTATGCGGCTTATTAGATAGCATCAATGAGCGTATGATATAAAACCCATTATAAATGCCAGCTGGTTGAAATATTTTGCAGTTCTGTCAAGCAGACCTCCATCGTAACCGCAGTGTATTTCATTTTACTTTGGTCTTCCTGCAACTATTTGACGATTTCATAGCGACAAAGAAAGAGAGACCAAAAACATGTGAAAGAGAAAGGAAAAGTGATGGTTGAATCAAAGAAGATGAGAGACCACAGGCCAGTGATGGCTTGAGCAGGGCCGAGCTTCTTGAGGCAAGAGGCTGGCAGACGTTCACATTCCACCAGGCTAATTTATGAGCTCCTGTGAGCTGACTAATCCACCCTGATGCATCATGGAGGAGAACAGACTGATTGCATAACGGACCACCATCCACCATTTACCCCAGCCGCCTTTATGTCACTCATCTTAATCCCGTCTGGTGTCGGTCCATTTATTTTCATTTGTTAATTAGTGGTGCTTGCTCAAGCTGTTAGTATTGCTTACTTACTTAGGGAGTTTTAAAACTTTAGTATGGACATGGTTGATGACCTCAAATCACATGGCTTTCTGAAGAGAGGTGAGCTATTAGTGATAAGACTTCAAATATCTGTCTTGTGGATGATAAAACAGGCTAAAAGTCCCAGACTTGCATTGAAGAAGATGAAAGAAACCACCTACTCTAGCAACAAGCCAGAACAAGGCTATTCAAACTATTGTCTAGGGACCCAAAAGGATTCCAAAGAAAAGTACTACTGAATTAAGAATTTTATTTTTGTTTTATTTATTTTTTTTTTAATAATTGTTTATTTATTTTTTCACTGCTATAATCTACTTTCTGGAGACTTGGCAGAAATTGAGATTATTGCAAATTATTTTATTATACTGACAGCATTATTAACAGTAAGAAAAAAATATAAATAGCTTTGTGGCAAAAAAAAAAAAGAAAAAAGATCTCAGATATGTTGTCAGCCTAAATTAAGTATTTAGTATTTACAGATAACTTATGTAGAGTTTATTTACAGTTTACTTATATACAATAACAGATTTTTTTGGAAGCAGTTGATTTTTTTGTCTTTATAATATCACACTTATTTTTCTTTCATAAAATGTATAAAAATGGGTTTTTATACGTGAAAATTTGGTTTACATTTCAGAATTAGAGTCTCTCACAAGGTGATCATATTTGTGGGTCTTTGGCAAGAAAATCTAGTCTCCCTTTGTCATTCATGCACAAACCCCCACTAAAAACCAAAACTTTTATTACCACTTGCATGAGACTTGATAAAACAGTCTTCCAGAAGGAAAGGGAGGTTTGCTGTCATGGGAGCAGTGGCCTCTGTAGACTGTCAGCAACTTCTGCTCGTTTCAAAGACTGTATGTGGACAGCCTTAAACCGCTGAGCAGCTTTTCCAGATGTGCGGAATCAAAGGCATTGTTGCACATCAGTCTACAGACCAATGGGCCAACCCCCCCCCCCCAGAGAGCCCAAGAAACTCTTACTGTAATGGGAAGAACCCAGAACGGGTTAAATTATTGCTCATCATATCACTGAAAGGGCACTTTGGTTCAATTTACTTAAAATACTAACTGCTGTGTGCATGTTCCACATGAGGCTGCTAAAATTTATCAGTCTCCAGTTAAAGACAAGCCAACTTAAGACATACAGACTGTGCGGCCTTGCTAAAATGTGAGGTATTTGTCTTTATTTTGGAGCGATAAGATTGTCTCAACACAGGTTTCGTCCATATGAGCCTTTTAAGTTATCTTAACGTGATCTCGAGGGTAATCGTTTGAAGGTACTTATGTGATCGCCCTGATAGCTTTCGGGCTTTTAAATGGCCGTGAGAACTGTAACGATAAGGTAATCAGAATGTCATTGGCGGTGGCTGATTCATTATTTCAATATCCATAATTTAAAGTAAAAGTCAAGTCACCTTTGTTCATATAGTGCTTTATACAATACAGATTGTTTCAAAGCGGCTTCACAATAATAAACAGGAAAATAACTGAATTAATGATGTCGAATATGAGACAAATTCTAATTCTGCTGTAAAACAGATCTACAAAGACAATAGTGTCATTGTTCAGTTCAGTGTTGATTCAGTTGAGTTGAATATTTGCGTAAAGTTCATCGTTTATGAAACAAGTTCAATTCAGCTATAAGCAGCTCTAGGAAATATTGTCATTATTCAGCTCAAGTTAGTTCAAATGTCGATTCCCTTCAGTTTAATAATAGTGTCAGTAATTCTGCTGTAAAGCAGCTCTACAGAAAACGATAATATCATCATTTAGCTCAATTCAGTTTAAGTTTTGTTGTTATCCAGTGCAGTCAAATTAAAAATTACTGAAATTCATAATGCTGTTTCAAAGGCACCGCAGTTTGCAACAACATCTCTTAACTATTATGTCCATTGCCCTTTCATTAGCTATGTTTTGTTATTCTGTCTGGTTATGATCCCATAGATATGCTTTTGTTTAAAATCCCATGGATGCGCTAGAACTATGTCACTCTAATTGAAGTCATATTTTAAAAGCAGCTCAAAAATGCTTTGTTGTATCTCCAAAATGCTTGCGCTCATTCCACAAGACTTATTTTGCTTCAAAGACAGAACGCCACAGTAGACAATATGTGTCTTTGCATAAGTTGACCCCCCATCTAATCTATTTCTATGAAAATCTGCCCCAACTTCTAGATCTCCTCTCTCGGGAACATATGATCCACTAAATGAAGGCATGTGATAACATCAGAACAGCAATATTAGTGTAAACATCTTCCATATGCTATCAGATGCTGGCTTCATCTAAGGCCTAGGCTGCTTATTGTTACTTTATTGAGGGACGGACCCATTGGAACTGGAAGAGGTAGCATTTGATCATATCAAGGCTTTGTCAAGACACCCTGAAGGGGGTAGAGCTGTCAGGACGGGGTTGATTTAGTACATGTGAACCTGCATGTGTCCCCAATTACGCAGATGTAAATGGATGGTTCCAGACCTTGAGCTGAGGTGGAGGTGCTGAGGGGGATGAAATGGCTAATGAAGCCCAGACCCCCGCGCTTTCCGAACCTGTCTGTGCTGGACCGGGCCTCCCCTGGTTACCTGCACATTATTAACAATTTAAAACAATGCATATAGAATTATTTCAGTCTGGCGTATTGATGGAGGGGCAAAAATAGGAGCAATATGTTGTACGTTGTAGCAGAATGCATGGGGATTTTATCTCAGCAAGATGGGACGTCTCACAGCTAGTTGTGACAGGAAATTAGGTAATATAAAATGGATCTTTCTTTGTGGTGCCTTTTTTCCTTCTACATCGTCTTTTCACTTGGTGCTACACCCAGTCTTGTCTTTTGTCTTTTTTTCTCTGTGACTTTGATTCAGACCTAGACTTCTATTCAAAAGTTTGGGGCCAGTAAGATTTTTTTTTAAATGCTTTTAAAAGAAGTCTCTTATGCCCGCAAAGGCTGCATTATTTGATCAAAAATACAGTAATATTGTGAAATATTATTACATATTGTCAATGGTAAATGATATTTCAGAAATAATTTCTAATATGGTGATTTGGTGCTCAAGAGACATTCCTTAAAAAGTTGTAAAAAAAGTGTTGTTTTCTAGAAATCATGATCTGCATTTTTTCAGGATTCTTTGATCAATAGAAAGTTCAAAAGTACAGCTTTGAAATAGAAATCTTTTGTGAAATCTTATGTCATTTTTGATCAATTTAATGCATCCTTGCTGAATAAAATGATACATTTCTTTCCAAAAAATATAAATCTTACTGACCCCAAACCTTTGAATGGTTGTGTACAGTATAAAGCCATTTGAAGGCCATGCCGTGTGTTGGTTTTGAAATATTTTTCAGACGTAATAAAATGTATTAAAAAAATTGTAAGCAACATACTTCTAAAATATAATGAAATATTTACAATTCATATGGT
This sequence comes from Spinibarbus caldwelli, assembly GCA_039654775.1. Classification (NCBI taxonomy): domain Eukaryota; kingdom Metazoa; phylum Chordata; class Actinopteri; order Cypriniformes; family Cyprinidae; genus Spinibarbus; species Spinibarbus caldwelli. Next base: position 20,523,360 of record CM077236.1, on the reverse strand, counting down.
TTGACAGTGACCATTTAGGAGTGCTCTTAAAACATAAAATGTACTTTTTCAACTTTTTTGTGTCTGCTGCCTTTAACATCACAGAATAGTCATTAGTAAAGGTTTTGGACTGTGTGCTTTCTTGTGGTACCATCAGCCTATCATCATTTACATTTATGGCTCATGTGATTTGCTCAAAAGCTTCCTTGACCAGACTTAAGTGCCTATGATCAAAGATGGCAGCAGGCAGGTCTCATGCTTCTGGGGCTCCTGTCCCATTGGATTTCCTTCCACCTGGACTTCTTTCCTGCCTTTCACTCTCTGTATACCCGTCTTGTGCTGCATATCATTTCCTCTTGAAGTCAAGTCCTCTGGAGAGTCCACTTAGTCAATGCTTCATTAACATCTCTTCACTTGCTGGTAGGCCCCAGAGTTTAATCCTGCAGTCTATTCTCTCTGCTGCTAGTTCATATTACTGTACTTTTTTGTGCTATTTGGTCTGTTTTGTGGTGTGCTTTAATATGATCTTGTTTCTTTCGTTATTTTTTCCTATTCACATTGAAGTTCATAAGACTTTCCTTATGGCACTCTTTTTTTATATAAATATATTGTCATATATTGAAAATCAACTGAAAACTTACAACATTTTGAAAGTTAAAATGACAGAAATTATTGTGTTAGTTTAAATGGATGGAAAAAGAGATCATATTAAAAAAATTATGAAAACATTTTTTACCATGTGCATAAGCTTATACTGTACACATAGCCATGACTCATCCCTCATCGCTCTGGTTGTTTACAGCCCAGTGTCTAACCAGATACAGGCTTCCCGCACATCATCTCTCATTGTTCTTCTTTCAGTGCTGCCATGTTCACCCCATGAAAACACAGGCATATGAAGTGATGTCCAACCAAAATTCATTAATATGCAGTATATGACAACTAGCTACATACAGACATCCTGAGTTGTAATTGTTTGGTGATCTACCATCACCCTGATATAATTTAAAAAGAATGATAAAATAGTTTTAATTTGATTAATTTATTATTTTAAAAAATGTAAAATTATATTAAATGAAATTAAAAGTATTTCAGTTCAATTTAAAAAGCATTTTTGTTTTGAGCCCTGCTTTGTTAAATTCCAGTGAAGTTTTTTTTTTTATATATATATAGTTTGTGCTGTATGAAACTCTTCATATGATTATTCTCTATTGAAAACCACTGAAGAGCGAACTAGATGTGACTTTTTTTCAACAAGTCTCCATCTGGCAATCTGCTTGTCTTCAAATAACCAGAGATGCAAGTTTCATTAAGACTGGAATCCCTCTGACAAATCCTCAGCATTAGGAGCCAACTGCTGAGGAAGAGTCTGCTCCTCAAATGATAGTCTGTTTCTGACTCTGATTTTTGATGAAATATGTGTTTGTGTGTGGAACACCAACTTTGCTCTCTTTTGGATGAAAATAATATCAATACAGCACTATTCTTTCATTTGGTTATCCTTTTTGTTAATGTATGCTAATAAATTGTCAGTTGACACAGTTAAAAATCAGTTGATATAATTCAAAATGAAAGGCTTCTACAAATAGAAGGTGAGAAACAATCGTTTTATAGAGATATTGGTGGAATTCCAAATATTTTTTTTTTTCATCTTCAATGAAAGTTCATGCAAAAATGAAAATTGTTATCATTTACTCACTCTCATGATGTTCCAAACTTGTATGACTTACTTTCTTCTGAAAATGTCGCAGTATTTTGTATACAGGTCGATCTTTGGACCGTAGCGTTCTTCAAAATATCTACTTTTCTGCTCTGTACAATGTCATACAGTTTTGGAATGAAGTAAGGGTGAGTAAATGATGAAAGAATTCTCATTTTTCTGCAGTTTTGCAATGCTATTTCAATGCATTTAGCACCTGGTTAAACTGAACTGCAGGCGGTTAGTGAGTAGCAGAGTGATTAAGGGGCTGTTCACACAGAATGCAATTTTGTTTTCAACTATGCTGCTTTTCCCTTTTTTTATGCGAACATGCTATAGACAGGCATGCTTGACCATTGCGCTTGCGTCTTTTGCAGGGTTTTGAGCATGACACTGGATTTTAAAAATGCAACACTTAAAGGGGACCTATTATGCCCCTTTTTACAAGATGTAAAATAAGTCTCTGATGTCCTCAGAGCGTATATGTGAAATTTTAGCTCAGAATACCCCACAGATAATTTTTTATAGCTTGTTAAAATTGCCACTTTTAGGGTATGAGCCCAAACGCGCTGATTTTGAGTATGTTGCTTTAAATGCAAATGAGCTGTTGCTCCCGGAGAAGAGGGCGGAGCTTCAAGAGCTCAAGTTCCGGCATTAGCAGTGCTAGCCTTTGCAAACAAACATTCCACTATTAGTACAAACCTGTTATCTTTACAGAAAATGTACTCTATTTAAAAGTCATTTATCTGATTATATTGTGCATAATAAATTCACGTTTATGAATTACACAGACGGGGAGCACGGCGGGATAAAAATAACAACATAGCTGGTCTCATGCTATCACAAACTTTATAAGTCCCACTTCTGATTATGAGCTCGACAACTTCAAGCAATCGACTCACATTGCTTTCATATGCAACTTTTAACTACCACATTCCTATTTAAGATCATTCTGGTAGCACTTGAATGCAGCATCAGTGAAAACAGGCAGAGATGATAGCTTTAGAAATTAGCCTTACAGAGTGCCAAGAAGCTCTTTCAGAAAGGCAATTTGGAAAACAAACGCGTGATTCTTACTTTGTCTGGAGCTGACATTCGCGCACAAAGCGTTGGTATTGATTCCTAAACATTTAGGGGATGTTACCAATTTTTTCCGGGATATTTCCTTCCAAAATGAAATTTAACCACAGTGTCCTCGGCTCAGATGGGGGGGAGATTATGGCGACTCCTATGTTCATTAGTGCATCCCAAAACACAACACTTGTAAAGCCTCTTTGGTGCTGACATTGTACATATCTCCAGTAATGGTGGGCCGCAGCTTCTCACTCAGGGCTGTGTTTATGCTAATAGAGCAGAGAGCGTCACAAATGGGTGGGACTTTTTCCCCTCAGTGATGTAAACAGAGGGAGAATCTGAAACAGCTTGTTTGGAGAGACTGTTCATGATTTATTGGTTTTATAAAAAAAAAAATAGTTTGATGGATTTTTAACATTATAGGTTGGTTGTTTTCACACACTGCGGCCACACAACTGTGTTCAAACACCTTATAAAAGTGATTTTTGCATAATAGGTCCCCTTTAAGTTAAAAAAAGATTTTTTTTTTTTTTCCATTCCATGCCCTGCGACTCACTTTTTTTAAACACAAAAATGCATTCTGTGTGAATGGCCCCTAAGACTTTTTGTATGAAAATGCTCCACGCAGTCCACCCCAACTATTAGTGAATTCACCCATTTCTGTACAGTATTTCTATATATTCAGGGCTCCAAACTGCTAATACGGTCGCATTTGCGACCAAAAATATTAATTTGCGAGTGAAGTTTTTGCTGAGGTCGCCATTGGCGACTATATATATTTACAGGTTATGACTTAAAAATTTGTATGTAATTCCTTTTTTCCTGATTGTTTTGCGATCACATCTTTTGTTATGTTCACGTATTAAACTGAGACAGTGCACATCAAAGTTTTAGTGGAAAAAAAAAAGAGTTTAAAACAGCCCTCATCTCTGCAGCACAGCAGCGTTGACGCACACAGTCTGCTAAACGCAGCTCAGTTGTGCAGCGCAAGAGAGATCGAAATGACGGAGACGTGCGATGTGAAAGTGCAGAAATCAGCATCTATTTCGTGCACAACTTGAACAAACTACAACAGGAAAGGCTGTCAGCTGTGTGGATATTGGCAATATCGTTAACAGTTCTCGTTTATAATCATTATTAATATGGTCTCTTCTCATCAAGATCTTAGTCTATGCTGTTCTGTTAATGCGTGAACTTCATATTATTTGAAGCGCACTTGCCGTCCAGTAATCGCAAAAAGCCTTGTGCTTTGTTACTTTTTAATAAACAAAGTATCAGCTTTAAAATTATGCCAAATTCATAACGAAATTCAAACAATAAATACAGTTTTGGCACTCTTTAATGCGGCAGGCGCTATCACTTTAGTGCCTCAGTTCAAGCGGCAAGTGAACCCATTATATCTTTCTCTTTACTACTATGGTACATAATGAACATGAATTAACATCAAAAGGCAGGCTGTTTTATAAGAGAGCCTACAGTACAACTTACTAAAATGTCTCATGTAAAAGCTCATTTAGTGTTTCAAACTGTGGGAAATGTGTAAAGCTTGTACACATTGCAACGTAATATACATTTACCTCAGAATAACCATTTGCTGTCGATAAGCTCATCAGTCAGCTAGAAAAATAACTATAAAGAGGAGCATTTTGCTATATTTATGTGCTATTGCATATTAATATTTTTACTTAACCTGTTGTCTACATGATTCAACTCCTCCTATAAAATTGCATTTTACTAATTAAGAAAAACAGACTGAAAGTTTGAAAGACATACACTCTTAAAAGTAAAGGTGCTTAAAAGGTTCTTCACAGAACCATTTTTGGTTCCACAAAGAACCATTCAGTCAAAGGTTCTTTAAACAACCATCTCTTTTTATAACCATCTCTAACCAAACTACACTCAGTGGCCAAGTGATGCTTATGGTCCATGATGTTGGTACAGATTCTGTGTAATGAACAATTCTTTGTGACTGTATATTTCAAGTTGGAAAAGGCATTTAGTTCCCACTTTAAGTGAACCTTAGTTCCCAGGTCATCTACAAGATGGATTAAAATGCTGATAAAGTCAAGAAAAGATGAGACATAAACGCATCACAGTTGAAATGTTAAAATGTTTATAAAAAAAATAAAATAGTAATAATAATAATAAAATAAATAAAACATGTTTATTCTGTGGCACCTAAAAAAATGATCTGGCGCCTAAGTTTTTTTCTTATAGGAGCCAATGGCCCCTTACTGTTTTTTTTTTTTTTTTTTTTTTTTGTCTGGAGCCCTGATATTTTTTTAAAGTATAAACTTTCCCCTAGAGATTCATCCACCAGTTTTACAGTTGTACAGATTATTTCATCAACTTCTCTTCAATTCCTTTACTTGACAATTTTTGCATGCTTCTCCCTGTGTTGTCTTTATGAAAGTCTTTGTGGTTTTCCAGAGGAATAATACTCAGCAGGATGTCGCATATAACAGCAGAAATAATGTTTTTCTTTAATATAGTGAATCAAAGTCTTCTTAAAACTTCCCCGGAAGACTCACTTGTTTTTTTTGTTTTTTTTTTTACTTGCACCAGATGGAGTATCCTTTGGATTTTTGGCTAAAGTTTGTCCAATTGACCTCAATTCTCTCTATCTGTCTTTGTCACCATCCCTTTCACTTGCTTTTCCTCTCTCATGCGCGTATACTGTCTTCCTCATTATGTCAGCTGAAGGTTCTCTGGAGTTCTGCAGCTTATTTCTCTAACCCTTGAGGGCTGTGCAATGAAGAGACCATCCATATGATTGACAGAAGAGAAAGCTGGAGGCAGCCAAAGCCGTAGACATCCCACCGGCACTTTCTCCAAAGCTGGCTAAGCAACAAGAGGAAGACTGGGCTGGAAAAAAAGAGAAATAATAAATGGCTGTAAGTTTTACTGGAAACATAGATGGTTCTGGCTCATCATCTGGTTCATCTTGCCGTGACTGTCACACCATTGGGTCAGGTGACAAAGACATAGTATGTGAGAGAGACTCTTAAGTCCACAGATGTTTTCCATTCCGTCTGGGCAGACTTGTGAATAGTGCCGCGCGGCCATCAATGAATCACGTTTAAAGACAAACGGCTTGTATTGATCAATGTCCGAGTGTTTTATGTGATTAGTTTCCCAGTAGTGTTTTTATGGATATGTATCAATGCAGCAGTTCTGGGAACTAACAGCTTCTGCGCACACATTCCTGCGTTTCCACGCGAATAGTGTCTGGTGCATAACACATCGCCCATGACTTATCTGTCGTACTTGTCTCCCATTTCCCAGCTGTAAGATTTACCATAAATCAGGGAGATTAACTTTTGCATAAAGGCAAGGAAGTAACCCTTTGGAAATGGAGTTACAAGCACGCGGAAACACCTGTGTGTTAAAGAAATGGACCAAAGCAATTGATTTTTATTCGATTGTGGGTTTTCTTGGCCAAGTAAATGGATTATCTCATCTATAATTCTCATTTTTCAGGTATTACACCTCTTTTGAGGTCAGATTTGTGGTCTCGATGATGACTTTAAGAATGGTGTGCCATGAAAATTGCAATTTTGTGGCTTTTATACCATATCTGCTAGCTTTGAGGCCATCTGGCTCTTTAACTTTTTTTTAGGAGTTTTTTTTTAAAGCTCATATGCACATTTAAAATGTTTAGTCTTTATCTTTTCACTGAGGTAGTTCTTACATGTACTCTATTCTGTGCCTGATTAGAAAGGTTAGAATATCATTTATGTCGTATTTTTTCCTAATCATGAAATTTTAATGTTTTTTTTATTCACATGCATTTTACCTTTGTTTGTTTCACTTGGCAAACTGACATCTTGGCTTCCAAGCTTAGCATAGCACTATAACATTAACATTTTAGTGGCAAAAAGCTATTTTCTCCATTGATGTCCATTCAAAAGTAGCGTGAATTGTAATTTGCATTTACCATATAAAAGTATATATTTTGACTGAATACTAACAGATAGCGCTTTCTCAATATTATAAACCTCTTTGATAGTAAAAGCAAGTACCCATCATTGTTTATGGCTGTGATATAAACTAAAGACTATTGACTGTTTAAAAAAAATAGAGACATGCCAACTTTCTGCTTTTATAGGGAATATGCCAGGAAAGAAAAGCATACTTGTCAAGTCTTAATATAAACTCTCATCAGTAAGCAGTTTATGGGTCAAGAGTTCAGTATGGAATAGTTGAGTAGCACCAGGTGCAGCATGGGGGCTTGAGTCCTGGATGTGAAGAGCTCGGATGATGGACAGCTATGAAGCATCACTGGTAGTCCTCAAACACTTTATCTTGTCAGTGTCATTTTCTGCAATCATCCCTTAGGCAGAAAACAATCACTGCTTTTAAATGGTTTAAGATGCTCTGCAATTCATTTCCAACTGGCTTGCTTTGTTCATTACACTCTCCCTATTATTTCTATCAGGCTTAGGGAAAGACTGAGGAAAGGGTTTGGAAAGTCTGATCACAAGGATTTGGATCAAACCCTGGGCCTCCCATGATGTTAAACTGTAATGACATTCTAAATTGTCCCACATTAACTGGGGCATCTCCAGTTCCTATCCGTCCCAAACGCTCCTCAGGCCGAGGTTGCTGGGTTGGTTTAGTGAATCTGTGTGAGTTACATATGGGATCTTTTGGAATACCGACAGGCTTTCGCTGTGCAGTTACCAATCGCACGGTACATGTCTTTCTCTCTTCACCTGAGATCGTGCTTGTGTCCAGATTCTGATTATGCGAGTGGAGTCTGTTCCACGCCAGTGGAGGATTTCAGCATGTTGTCAGTCTGGCATCGGGAGATCATTTTCTCCTGGCTGTCAGCGGAAAACAAATGACTTCTACAGTAGGTGGTAACCAGCAGAGCACATTCCGAAATGCTCCTGTGAGATCTCAGTGACCCGATATGCCCAGAGATTGCGTTGTGTGAGTACAGGGGTCATTAAATGGTAAAGCAATATCATGTTTGTGACGTGTTGCGTGTCTGACCAAACATCACTGCAGGCCCCTAAAATTAAACCGTAGGTAAATGATGCACCGGCTTTGAAGTGGTTCGGGTCCTTTCTGGAATATGCTAATCTCCCCCCATTGATCTTGATTGCATGGGATGTCCTGATATAATACCCATCAGCCTGTGTGCTGCTCTGCTGTTTCAGCAAAACATTAGCCTGCGCTGGGGAAGCTGCTTTGAAACTGTAGCTTGCCAAGCTACAAGCTACTCATAATTTTGAGTAGTTTAACTACAGCCAAGCTACTCATGAAAAAGTAGTTGGCTACACCACAAGCTACTAATGAAAAATGCTATAAGCTACTAATAATTTAAAGTAGTTAAACTGCAGCCAAGCAACTCACTGGAAAATGTAGCTAGTAACACAAAAGCTATGTAAATGGAAAATAGTTAAAGGGTCAGTACATTCATAGACACTACTGTTTAAAAGTGATCGAGGATGGATTATTTCGACGAACTTGATGAACCTGTGATATCTTCTTCGGGGTGTAAAAGAAAAATAAAAGTTGAAACTTTTTCACGGAACCTTGCAAAAGCAGCGCGTTACAGTGGTGAGGGAAAAGCTCTGTGTATTGCATGTAATCACAACCATACAGTCTATGATCACAACAACAAAGCTTGACAGGCATCTACATTGTCAGCTAAGGAGATTACAAAGATAAAACGAGTGCTTTCTTTTTTCTTTTTTGTATCTCTGAAACTTGAAATGTGGAGTTATCTACTTTTGCTATAAAACAAACTTTTAATATATATAAAAAAACATACTTTCAATGAACTTTAATTTTGTAAGTTACCTGTATTTGTTTGTTATTACTTAATCAAAACAACCCAACTGCAGTTTGATTGATATTACTTGGAATGCACAATAAAAAAAAAAAACATGATTTCTGAAAATAAATAAATAATAGAGTTCCCTCTCGATATTCCACTCGTACTGCGCCGGAAGACGCTGTATGGGAAAAACTCCTTTTTCCTCTTCAACTGAAGCAGAAAATCGAACCAATGGCTCGGCGGCGGCGCTGAGCAAGCCTATGGCTATACAGCCCGCCATAACCCGCCAACATGGGCGGGGCCTCTGGCTATATAAGCAGCCGCTTCGCCGCCGCATCTCAGATTTCTTCTCTTCAGCGACGAAGCTTCTTCCTCGCTGACTCCGAGATTCGCCGTTGAAACGCCTCAGCAGCCGGATGGGACCTTTTGCAGCACTCAGCTCGCAGATCCCGGTCTATCCCCTGCCGCCATCCGGCGACTATCTAAAAGAGCTTCACAAAAGAGTAAATTTTGACGGCGTTGTTTCAAATGCCGCGCCATTATTGTAAGACGTGCAGGACTCCCCTGCACGCTGATGACGGTCACGCTGAGTGCGTGTCATGCTTCTTTTCAGAAAGCGACTCCGCCCCTCGTCCCCTCCCGTTTTCTTCCTCCGAGAGACCTGTGAGGAAAAGACAGCGGGGCAGAGGATTCGAGCGACCGGAGACGAGCGAGCTCACGTCAGCTCAGTGCCCGCGTGCCTCACTGTCACCGCAGAGAGAGGATTTGCCAGTCCTCTTCACTCAACCTGGTCAGCGTCCCTCCGCGGCTGCGAGCGACATGATCTCGTTCGGTGGGAGTGACGATGAAATGGATGACAGCCTTTCTCTGGCGGCTTCGGACGCGGAGGAGTTATCGGGCTCGGTGTCTGACCCCGCCCTCTTGCCGCCGTCCTCTTCACGCAGCGCCAGACCCAGAACAGACGAGGAGCTAGTCCGTGTGATGACTAAGGCTGTCGGTGAGCTCGGGCTCGAGTGGTCTCCGCCTGAGGAGCCGTCTCGCAGCAGGCTGGACGAGTGGTTTCTCCCGGGGCACCAGCAAGCCCCCCGCCAACACTCGTCCCACTTCTTCCCCGAAGTCTACAACGAGCTCACTAAATCGTGGCGCTCCCCCCACTCGTCTCGCATCCGTCCTTCTGCTTCCTCCGCCCTCACATCCGTTGTCGGCACTGAAGAGAGTCACATCTGCACTCGCTGGACGCGCCTACTCGGCGGCTGGACAAGCGGCTTCGGCGCAGCACTCTATGGCTGTGCTCCAGGTCTTCCAGGCCAAGATGCTCACCAGTGAGGAGGCCGGTCTCGATGTAGCTTCACTCAGGGACCTGAGGAGCGCGACGGACCTGGCCCTGCGTGCCACCAAAGCCACCACCCAGGCCATCAGGCGGTCGATGTCCAGCCTGGTAGTGTTGGAACGCCACCTTTGGCTCACGTTGACGGAGATGAAAGAGGCGGATAAAGTTCACTTCCTCGACGCTCCGGTCTCGTCGAACAGCCTGTTCGGGCCAGCTGTGGAGGGCTTTGCGGAGCGTTTTACGGAGGCTCAGAAGTCGTCTCAAGCGATGCGACACTTCCTCCCGAAACGCGCCAGATCTTCTGCTGCTTCTAGTCGCCCCAAGCCTGCAGCGACTCAGCAGCCCGCCAAGCCAACGCCAGCCACTCCACATCGCCTTGGATCCGGCGCCTCAGAAGTCCTCCTGATCAGCCAGGTGCACCGGACCACCCCGCAAGCAGCCTCTAATGTGCCTCTTGTCACCCCGCTCAGCGCTGGGTGCAGAGGGAAGTGTGTTATTGGTTTCCCACGGGCCCACTCTAGTGCCCGGGTGTCCAACCGCTGTGATAGCAGACAAAATAAAACACATACATTTTCAAAAAGAGAGCAAATGTCCTCTTCTGCCTACCATAATACCCTTATGCAGCCAGTCTTTAGAGCCTATTCAACCTCTTGCCACACGGGCCGAGTGTGTCCCCGGTGTGTCAGAGTGGGTAATGACTAAGATAAGACGAGGTTATTCACTCCAATTCGCTCGAAGACCACCACGCTTCCACGGTGTGGTCGCCACCACAGTGCTCAGCGAGGACGCTCAAGTCCTGCGTGCAGAGGTGATGAATCTCCTGGTAAAGGGAGCCATAGAAGTCGTTCCTCCAGCCCAGAGCGAGTCAGGCTTCTACAGCCGCTAATTCCTCGTCCCCAAAAAAGATGGCGGTCTGCGACCTATTCTAGATCTCAGACTCCTGAATCACACCCTGGTAAAAAGGTCGTTCAGGATGATCACATTGAAGCAGATCCTCTCGCAAATATGCCCAGGGGACTGGTTCATGTCACTGGATCTGAAAGATGCATACTTTCACATCCAGGTAGCCCCCCATCACAGACGATTCTTGAGATTCGCATTCGAGGGGGTGGCATTTCAATACAAGGTCCTTCCGTGTGGGCTGTCCCTGGCTCCCCGCACTTTTACGCGATGCATGGATGCGGCTCTCTCCCCTCTGCGACATATGGGAATCCGCATCCTCAACTACCTCGACGACTGGCTCATTCTGGCCCAGTCAGAGGCAGTTTCAACATCGCACAAGACCCTCCTCCTCAGCCACTTAGATTGCCTGGGGCTCAGGGTCAACTTTGCCAAGAGCGTACTGTCACCCAGCCAACGAGTGTCGTTCCTGGGAACAGTTATCGACTCAGTGCAGATGACAGCAACTGTCTCAGCAGAACGACCCATGACGATTCAGCGCCACGTGGCCTCCTTCAAGGAAGGGACCACTCACCCGCTCAAGGCCTTCCAGAAAATGCTGGGCCTTATGGCAGCAGCTTCGCCAGTACGTCAGTTGGGCCTGCTTCACATGTGACTCATCCAGTTCTGGTTGAAGCAGAGGGTTCCATCCGTGGTTTGGTTTCACGGTTGCCATCGCATAACGGTGACTCGAGTCTGTGTATCAGCCCTGGCCCGTTGGAGGGACTCCCTCTGGCTGAAGTAGGGTGTGATCTTAGACACGGCGCACAGAAGGAAGGTTGACACGATCGATGCTTCCAACAAAGGTTGGGGAGCGCTGTGCGAAGGCAAACCGACCTTCGGTCTTTGGTCCGAAGAAGAGTCGGGTCTGCACATCAACTGCCTAGAGATACTAGCAGTGTGTCGTGCCTGTCAGTTCTTCCTGCCGGACATAAGGGGACACCATGTACTAATACGCTCAGACAGCAAGTCCGTGGTGTCATACATAAATCACCAGGGCGGCCTCGTCTCGAAGCGCCTCTGCACGCTGGCGAACGACCTTCTTGTTTGGGCTCAGACAAATCTGCGCTCACTGAAGGCAACGCATGTGCCGGGAAAAATGAACCAAGGAGCGGACATGTTGTCGAGGAACAATGTCTCCTCAGAAGAATGGACGCTCCACCCACTCGCGGTTCAGAAAATCTGGGAAGTCTTTAGCAGAGCTCGAGTAGACCTCTTCGCCTCCAAAGACAACTCTCATTGCCTAATCTTTTTCACGAAGAGCACGGATGACCTGGCCCACGAGTGGCCCAGCCTCCCGCTCTATGCGTTCCCTCCAATCGCTCTGCTACCGCAGATACTCAGACGAGTCAGGGAACAACGGCACAAGCTTCTTCTAATAGCCCCCCTCTGGAGGAACCAGCCATGGGTGTCGGAGTTATTCCAGCTGCTCGAAGCAGCCCCGTGGCCCATTCCCTTGAGACGGGACCTCCTCTCTCAAGCGAACGGCACGCTGTGGCATCCACGGCCCGAATTATGGGCCCTGTATGTGTGGCCGCTCAACGGGAGCCTTTCGACCTCCCAGAGCGTGTCTTAAACACTATGGCAGAAGCTAGAGCCCTGTCTACCAGACACCTCTATGCTCTGAAATGGTCTATTTTCTCGGCTTGATGTCAAGACTGCGACTTAGATCCGGTTACCTCTGATGTATCAGTGGTTCTTTCGTTTCTGCAGGAGATGCTGGATAAACAGCATTCCTCATCAACCCAGCTTGCCTGGAATTCGGGCCTAACGACTCCAAGGTCGTTCTGAAACCAAGGCTGGGTTATGTACCTAAGATGCTCTCCACTCCATTCAGAGCCCAGGTCATAGC